>PITA01001337.1:171168-201306 GCA_004023965.1 Spilogale gracilis
TTTGTGTGTGTGTATGTGTGTGTGTGTGTGTGTGTGTGTGTGTGTGTGTGTGTGTGTTTAAAGATTTTATTTATTTGACAAAGAGACAGAGAGCATGAGTAGGCAGAACGGCAGGCAGAAGGAGAGGGAGAAACAGGCTCTCTACCAGGCAGGGAGCCCAATGTGGGGCTCGATCCCAGGACCCTAGGATCAAGATCTGAGCTGAAGGGAGCTGCTTAAGTGACCGAGCCACTCAGGTGCCCCAGGTTCAAATTGTTTTATTGGAAATCCTTCTATACCCTTAAAGAACAGATGCTGCTAACTTTACCTAAACTTTTGTAGAGCATAGGAAAAGAAGGAAAACTTATAAAATTTATTTATTTATTGTTTTATTGCTTTATTTGTCATTTTTATTGAAGTAAGAATGCTTAATATGGGATCTATCCTTTTTTTTTTTTTTTTTAAGATTTTATTTATTTGACAGAGAGAAACACAGCCAGAGAGGAAACACAAGCAGGGGGAGTGAAAGAGGAAGAAGCAGGCTTCATGCCGAGCTCCCTCCCAGGTCTCCGGGATCATGACCTGAGCCGAAGGCAGTCACCTAACCAACTGAGCCACCCAGGCGCCCAGGATCTATCCTCTTAATCAACTTTTATGTGCCCAATATTGTTAACTACAGTCATTGTGTTGCATAGCAGATCTTTGGAACTTAATCAACTTGCATAACTGGCGCTTCATACCCGTTTTTCCCTCCCCTGAGCCCCTGGCAACCACTATTTTACTCTACACTTCTATGTATTTGACTACCTTAGATAACTCACATAAATGGAATCGTGTAGTATTTGTTCTCTGTGACTGGTTTATTTCACTAAGCATAACGTCCTCAAGGTTCAGTCATGCTGCATATGGCAGTCCTTCCTTTTAAAAGCTGAATAATATTCTATTGTATGTATATATTTTCTTTATTCATTCATCCATCTGTTGTTATTTAGTTTGTTTTCAGATCTTGGCTATTGTAAACAATGCTGGAATAAACATGCATGCACAAATAATCTCTTTGAGATTCTTATTTTAATTCTTTTAGGTAAGTATCTAGAAGTAGGATTACTGGATCATATGGATTTCTATCTTTGAAAATTTAGAATTCTTTAGATTTTTGAATCATGCAACTAGTTCACATATTAAAATATAAAAGTAAATAGGGGTGCCTGGCTGGCTCAGTTGATAGAGCATGTGACTCTTGATCTCGGGTTTGTAAGTTCAAGCTCCACATTGAGTGTAGAGATTACTTAAAAATAAAGTCTTTTTTTAAAAGCACATAAAAAGTTAAATAGAAAAGAAACAAATAAAACTGAGTATATATCCAATTGACAACCACACAGAGAAAATAATTTTCCTATAATTTTTAGCATAGTAGTCTAACTTCAAATATTTATGTTAGTAGTAATACTGCAATTTTGAAAAAAATTATAATTATTACAGTATAAAACAAGAAGATGAATACATTAGAAACTGACACTTTACTGTAGGGAAAAAGAGATACAAATATAAAATATAATATTTTAAAGAAACCTCTGCAACAATAAATTTGAATGGGAAATCAACACACGAACACATCATTTTGGAATGTATATAATTTCTAGTTTGTCCCCTGAAAGGACCTGGAGGAAATGACACTGCAGTGATAGAGGCTTTCAGTGGGCTTTTGGGAAAAATCCTCATTTTAGGTTTGCAAAAGGGAAAGTACAAGGTAAGCCAGATCATACTGTGCCAGTATACAAGAAAGCACACAAAAACTAATGGAATCATGTCAATAAGTCATAGGGACCAGTTGTAAGATTTCAGAAAGGTCAAGTTGGGAACAATCTGATTATCTAAAAAGTGACTTTAATTTATTGTAATTAAACAAATTACAAAACAAATTATAAAATTTATTTATTATAAAATAATCAAAATTATTAATACAATGTGATACACACAAAACCATACAAAAAAGAGTGAGAAGGGGGTTTGAAAAATCTTTATACACAAGGAATGGTAGAGGTGGAGAAAAAAAAATCATGATTTTATAACCCCTAGGGCAAAGATTACCAAAGAATGTTTAAAACCACTGGATTAAAAGTCCTTGAATTAGTAAAAAATGTTAATATGGTTACACACCCATATACACATCTACACACACATAAAGATTTGATATTAAAAGTATATTTTAGGGGCATCTAGGTGGCTCAGTCAGGTAAGCATCTGACTCTAGATTTTGTCTCAGGTCATAATCTCAGGGTTGTGAGATCAAGCCCCAGGTAGGGCTCCCCACTGGGCATGGAGTCTACTTAAAATCCTCTGTCTCCCTCTCCCTCTGCCCCTCTCCTGCCTCAAAAAAAAAAAAAGTATATTTTATATCCCCTCTTCCTCAGTCTCTAGAGATAATATGAACAGTTTTTGAATTTACATGGATGATATGGAGGTGATTGTTATATTAGTCTTAAATTTTCAGTTCGAAAATTTCAAATGCAATAAATTGGAAGGAAATATATTATTTATAACAACAATGAAATATGGTCAACCCCGTTAAAGATACATTTTTAAAAAGAAAGAGATTAAAGAAGATGTAAATAAATATCAACACATTATATTTATGGCCAGGAAGACCCAATATTGGAAAGATGTCACTTATTCACTAATTATTCTATTGATTCAATATAATTTCAACATGAATTACCAAAGGATTTTTCATTCAAATCAATGAATTGTTTCTGAAATTTATATAGAATGCAAAGGCCTAAGAATGGCCAAGATGTTCCCCCAAAAGAACAAATGTGAGCATATATCCTATCATAAACTAAAACTATTTGTAGAACTATACAGAGATTATATGGATTTGGTGCCACAAAAGCCAATAAACAGCCCATAAAGAGACGCCTGCTTGTATAGAAAGTAGATTTATGATTCATTTGCCATTGAATATCTTTGAGAAAATGTGGGTGATGGAATAATTGGTGATCCATGCAGAAGAATGCAGTTTGATCCCCCTAAACTATTTTAAAAATCAATTCCATCATTATTAAAGACTTAATTTTGACAAACAAAACTATGAAACTTTTTTCACATCAATATAAGAAAATATATTTACTATATCAGATTGGAGAAAAATGTTTTAACCTATAAACAGCATTAACGCTAAAGAAAAAGATTGGCAAATGTAACTTAATGAAATTAAGAAATTTTGTTAAGTAAAAGACTACCACAAACCAGAAGGAAGGAAATCTTTGCAATGTGTACAACTGACAGAAAATCACTGTAAGAATATAAAGAATCAGTAAGTACCCAAAAGATGAAAAATCTCAAAAGATGGGACACCTGGGTGGCTCAGTTGCTTGAGTGTCTGCCTTCAGTTTAGGTCATCATCCCAGAGGCCCAGGATGGAGCCCTGGGTCAGATTTCCTGCTCAGTGGAGATCCTACTCCTCCCTCTCCCTCTGCCTCCCACTCTCCCCGCTTGTTCTCACTCTCTCCTGTAAGGACCTGTTTTAAAATCCAGGCCACCTTGCTATTTACTCAGAAAAACAGCTCCAGGAGAAATGGGCAAAACGCCCCTGGAAAACAAAGGCAAGCCAGGTTGGAGAGACACCTAATCAGTTAACCCCCTTAACTTCCCATCACAGGAGGTATTTAGATGCAAACTAAGAATGGGCAGCCCATTACTGGGTACTTGGGCTCAGATGGGAACCCCCAAATGCCCTTAACCTCTAGGTTCCAGGGCCATGGAAGTGCAAATTAACTCAGGCAAGCCACATGAGTCAGGTCAGCTTGGGGTCCCGTTTTCCCCTATACAAAGGAAGTGTAAATTAACTCAAAGAGTTACATGACCCTACTCAGCTTGTGATTTGGGGGGGGGGGGTGCCCTATAAAGGCTAGCCTGAGAAATTAGGCATGGTCCTTCTCCCTGGAGAAGCGACCCTGGCTGGCCAGTAAAATTCTGATGCTTGGCGCAAAATAAAGCTTTGCTTGACCTTCACTTTTGTATCAGCCTCATTCCTTTGACCACGGACCCTATTATCTACCTTTCAAATAAATACATAAATAAAATCTTTAGTTAAAAAATAAATCTAAAAAAACCCACAAAAAACCAAAAGATATAAACAGAACGTTCACAGGAGATGTATGTCACTCACAAACATAAAAAAAACCCCACATAATTCCAACCTCATTAATAATCTGTATAAAAAATTTATATCACAAGAAATGCAATATTATACCCATTAAAATTCAGTTAATATGTTGGCCACTATGATGAGCAATACGTAGTTTCACCCAACTGTTGCTAAAAGTCTACAGTGGTACAACTCCCTGCCATTTCCAAAACATTTTGGCATCGCATAAGAAAATTGAACATGTGCTTATACCAAAACCAGCAGTTTTGGTATACACTCTAAGGGTTGCTCTATATACTTTAAGGGTTGACTTTTTTTCCGAAAGTGCTAGATAGTAAATATTTTAAGTTTTGTGGACCATGGAGTCTCTATCACAACTATTCAACTCTCTTTCATTGGAGTGTGAAAGCAGCCATAGAGAATACATGAACAATTAGGAATGGCATTATTCCAAGTATTCCAAAAGAACTTTATTTATGGACACTAAAATGTGACTTTCATATAATTTTCATGTATCACAAAATATCATTCTTTTTCTTATTAAAAAAGTATAAAAATAATTCTTAGCTCATGGACACTACTTAAACAAGCAGCAGACTAGAGTTGGCTCATGCACCATAGTTTGCCAACCTTACTACTCCCTATTTAGAGTGGTCCAAAAACCAGCAGCAATGAAATCACCTGGGAGTTGACAGAAATGCAGAATATCACAACCTACCCAAGACTTCTTAGAGAAAAGTATCCATTGGCCAAGACATTTAGTGTGAGTAATATTCACAATGAAATTTATGAAACATTACTCTAGGTAAAATCTTGCAAAACTGAACTAGAAAATATGAACAAATTGTTTATAGCAGTATCTGTTATAACTGAAAACTGATTAAAAATAACCTCATATAAAAAATAAAATGGTATGTCTATTAATAAAGGAACAGACAGATCAACTGTGCATATTCACAGAATGGAATATAATACATGCATCAATAGATGAATATCAGATACCCAATATTGCAGAAGAGAAGCAAATCACAGAATAGCATCTGATATGACTTGATTTATATCAAGTTCACAAAGCAATACATTGTTTAAGAATATCTAAGAAGCTAAATGTCCATCAACAAATGAGTGAGTAAATAAATGTAATACATGCTTACAAGCATGCACATACCCACAGAGGAATATTATACAGACTAAAAATGAAGGCAATCCTGCCATTTATAAAATGGATGAAGTTGGAGGACATAATGCTTAGTGAAATAGGCAGACACAGAAAGACAAATACTGTATGATCTCACGTGTGCAATCTAAAATAGATACACATATCTCTGAAACCAGTAATACATCTTATGTGACCTTGGAATGGGAGAAGATATTTGCAAATGACATTACAGGCAAAGGGCTGATATCCAAGATCTATAAAGAACTCCTCAAGCTCAACACCCAAAAAACAGATAATCATGTCAAAAAATGGGTGGAAGACATGAACAGACACTTCTTCAAAGACCATATACAAATGGCTAACAGACACATGAAAAAATAATCATCATCATTAGCCACCAAGGAAATTCAAATCAAAACTGCATTGAGATAGCACCTTACACCAGTAAGAATGGCCAAAAATAACAAGACAGGGAACAAGTGTTGGAGAAGATGTGGAGAAAGGGGAACCCTCTTACACTGTTGGTGAAAATACAAGTTGGAGCAGCCACTTTGGAAAACAGTTTGGAGAACCTTCAAAAAATTAAAAATAGGACTACCCTATGACCCTGCAATTGCACCACTGGGTATTTACCCCAAAGATAGAGATGTAGTGAAAAGAAGGGCCATATGTACCCCAATGTTCATAGCAGCCATGGCCACAATTGCCAAACTAAAGGAAGAACCAAGATTCCCTTCAACAGACGAATGGGTAAAGAAGATATGGTCCATATATACAATGGACTATTACACAGCCATCAAAACAGATGAATATCCAACTTTTGTATCAACATGGACAGGACAGGAAAAGATAATGCTGAATGAAATAAGTGAAGCAGAGAAAGTCAATTATCATATGGTTTCACTTACTTGTGGAGCATAAGGAATAACATAGAGGTCATTAGGAGAAGGAAAGGAAAAGTGAATTGGGATAAATTGGAGGGGAGACAAACCATGAGACTGTGGAGTCTGAGAAACAAACTGGGGGTTTTGGAGGGGAGGGGGGTGAGGGAATGGGTGAGCCTGGTGGTGGGTATTAAGGAGGGCACATATTGCATGGAACACTAGGTGTGGTGCATAAACAATGAATCTTAGAACACTGAAAAACTAAAATAAAAATTTTAAAAATGGGAAAAAATTTAAAAAATTAAAAAAAAATAGACCCACAGAGAGGAGCATGGGTGGCAGTCAGTTAAGTGACCAACTCTTCATTTCAGCTTAGGTGGTGATCTCAGGGACATAAGATCAAGCCCCATCACGGCTCCCCACTGAGCTCAGTGTCTGCTTAAGATTCTCTGTCCCTCTCCCTCTGACCCTCCCTTTTGCTCTCTCTCTCTCAAATAAATGAAATAAATCTAAAAAAAAAATAAAACAAACTCACAGAGTCAGAGAATACAATAATGGTTGCCATAGGGTGGAAGGGAGGGGGGAATGGGGAGGTATTGGTGAAAGGGTATAAAGTTTCAGTTATACAGGATGAGTAAGTTCTGGGAATCTAATGTAGAGCAGGGTGCCTTTAGTTAACAATAAATAATACTACACCATATACTTGAAATTTGCTAAGAAAGTAAATCGTAAGTGTTCTCAGCATACACACAAAAAATGAAAATGGTAACTATATGAGGTCATGAATATGTTTATCAGCTTTACTGTAGTGATTATTTCACAATGCATACACACATAAAAACATCAAGTTGTATAACTTGAATACATACAATTTTCATTTGCCAGTTACACCTCAATAAAGCTGAGAAAAAGACTATCTAAACACATGGGGAAACACATGAAGAAAAAGCAGAAAAATTGTCATGCAAAAAATAGATCAAAGTTCTGCTTCTAGCTATGGTTGAATAATAGGTACCAAAGTAATAATCCCACTTCAAACAGTTAAAAAATGGACAAAATATATGAAACGTAAGCTTTCAGATATTGGACAACTCCCAGCAAAGGACAGAAATCTCTAAGAAAAAACAAACTAGGGGAATCCTGTGATTGCTTCAGTTTACTCTCCCTGTCAGTATCCAACCAGGCTGCACTTTAGAGAGGTACACACAATGTTGAGTTGGGCAAGCACCAGAACTTGAGAAGAAATACGTGAGAACCAGAGAAGTTAGGAAGGCTAACATTTGCAATTCAGCGTACCAGAGAAGAGAGAGCCACACAGAACAAAGAGAACTCAACAGAGAAAGAGCTCAAGACAATTGCAGCCCCACTGGGGCTCTCAGCTGTGGACAGATCAGTGCTTGAATGTGAAGAAACTCCCCAAGGCTGGGGAAAGAATCACTGGAAAAAAACAAGACAGAATCACCACCAAAGATTACAGATGGCCAGGAATAGTCTGCATTCCTCAATAATAAAGAGAAAAAAATCTTGAATACTAGAAGTCTAGAATACTAACAAGGGTATGTTCTCAGTGGTATTTTAAGTTAGATGGTTGATTTCATACACACACACATGCACACACGCTTCTGTTTTCATATATGTTATAATCTGCTTTATCTTTTTAAAATTAAATCAATCCATTTTCAATTCATTATTTTTATTAATGGAGATTTTTGTTAACTGAATTTGACAATTAGGATATGTGAATGTCATTTCATTAATCCAATGTGAAAGAAATAAGAAAGTCTTAACTTTTTCTTACAACCCTGTAATTCTTGGTGATTCAATACTTCAATACAGAAAGAGGAGAATCTTAAGCAAGACAGCTGAAGCGATAATTGTCCCAAATTATTAATTTTTTAGACTCTACCTTGTTAATTTTGCAGGAAAACAATTTCCTCTTATCTGTCCCTGCATCACCTGTCTCTAATGTCTCCTTTATGTGCTGACAGGAAAAAGAGATCAATAGTAAAAACAACAGACAGGAGCACCCATCCTTGGTAATGACGCCTTCTTAACTCTGTGGATTTGATTGAGTCTACCAGTCAACAGCTTCTAGATACTTTTGGACTACTTTTAAAAAAAAATACTTTTTAAAGATTTTATTTATTTATTTGACGGAGAGAAATGACAAGTAGGCAGAGAGGCAGGCAGAGAGAGATGAGGAAGCAGGCTCCCTGCTGAGCAGAGAGCCTGATGTGGGTCTCAATCCCAGGACCCTGAGATCATGACCTGAGCTGAAGGCAGAGGCTTTAACCCACTGAGCCACCCAGGCGCCCTGGACTAAGAATTTTAAATGTTTGGTTTATTCAGCGTCAATTTTCTGTTTTTAATTTATAATTATGGAGGGATACTAGCTTCTTTTGTGTTTTTAAAACTAAAAGCTGAATTTCACCGAGCTAGAATTTCACACACAGGATTGCCATCATTACAGTAACAGTATTATCACTCAAAACTTTTGAGTTTGAGAGGGCAAAAACAATTTTTACTATATTCCTTTTCTTAGCCACACTTGTTTATCCTTTACATTTGGATTGCTTGGAAAAGAGAATACTATTTCTTTGATTTTTCACTTGAGAAATCAAGGAATACAAAATCAGGTGTTGAAAGAAATATCTGTAACAATTCAAATTTACAATTGCACCACAGAGTCTGGTTATACCCATTTTTTTAGAAATCCACAAGGGGATACTCTTTTCTTAAAGGAAAAATCCATTATTTGCTTAAAATGTTCAAAAAATTATGTTAAAATAAAACACAATTATGATAAAAAGCTTATTGCTTCTGTATTCTAAGATACTTCTCAACAGTTACTGTAATTTTTGTCACAACTGAATTGTAATTAATTTGAGGAAGCACAGTAGTATAGAAAATCTGATAAAAATGCTAAAGAATGAGCAAAGGAATATCAACATCTGAAAAAAGAAATATATTTTTGCCTATGTCCTTAAAAGAAGCATCACACAGTCAAATATGGTTATGAAAATACCCATTAATAAAAATGACCAATTAGAAAAAGAAATGTATTTAATTTTAAAGGGTCAAAAGATAAAATTAATTTATAATAATGAAGTGGCATAGTTAACATAACCTATTCATAGAGATATACAGAATAATGTGTTGAAAAAAATCCCACTGACACCAATACATTTGGGCCAGACTTTTCATGAAGTGTGTATAGATTTAAGCTTTCATAGCATCCACTTAAAGTGATGAAAAGGTATTTCAACTGATTTAAGGATAATGTATTTTCTCAATGAGTTATTTGAAAAGCTAAGGTATTGTAAAATCATGTTACTATATTTACATCTGAAATCATTTTTTTAAAGATTTTATTTATTCATTTGGGGAGGGGCAGAGGAAGAAGGAGAAGCAGATTCCTTGCTGAGCAGGTAGCCTGATGTGGGGCTTGATCCCAGGACCCCAGAATAATGACCTGAGCCAGAGGTAGCCGCTTAACTGACTGAGCCACTCAGGCGCCCCCATCTGAAATCTTTTATAGTCACTCTGGTTAAAGGGGTACCCAAATATCGCTTCTCAGTGACCCATGATTTTATGCAATCAAGTGTTCATTCCTCGTGACATTTTGTAGTCCAAAAAAATAAAGCCTAAATGACATTTTCTTGATTTCAACCTGTTTTGAGATCTCTCAGAGGATCCTGAGAAAATCACAAAGGATCTTTCACTTCGTAAAAAGAGTGGAGCTAGAAATAATTAGATTTATTTTATATGTTTTCAGTTACGTAGGAAGTGTTATCAAATCAGAAGAGCTGCTTCCCTAGTTAAAGTTTGTACAGGGAAAATGTTATAAATATTTCAGAAATTGTGGGAAGTTCTTAGAGATCTGCCAATGTCCTTGTTGCCCGTCATATGTTTTGATGCTGTTTTGTCTGATAAGATACAACAGTGTGGTGTCATGAGTCATAGCGTCAGTTATTTTTAAGAATGGTGAATGGCACAGAAACAACCAGATTTCCTCATCAATTGCATTTATTTTCATAATTAAGTCTCATCAGATATTTTAGTGTAGGTATTTTAAGTCTTTTGTCACCCCCACAGTTTTCTGTTTTAATTTGAGGCTTCGCTGTAAGTGCTGGCAAGTCAGAACATTTGCCTTTCTACGAGACCCATGAAAAGGAATATGCCAAGTACTCTGGAGCACTTTTGAGAGCCTCACTTAAGTAATTGCTGAACCGAGTCAGGATTTGCAGAAGTCTAGTTGAGAAGCTGATGAATTCATGAGACTCAAACTGAACGAGAATTAACTGCATAAGACTGAATGAACTTCCAAAGAAGGTTTATGTGTTTTGTTTAAAATACTCATTTTATTTTCTCAATGTAATGAATCCATTTTTCTTTTTTCTTGAACTAGTTATAATTTATAACAATTGAGTAGATATAATTTTAGAAAAAGATGAAACATTTATTTTTTTCCCTACCTGATCCCTCCAGAATACAGAAACTCCTATTCAATATTGTTATTTTCAAGGCAAAATAATTATTTGCATGGGTTTAATAAAAATCGGTTCTTCTTATCAACAGAACACAATTAGCAACATTGGTTATATAACTAAAGCTTTGCCTGTAATGTCGTATTTGAAAATGATGCTCATAGAACCAGATATGACCAGACCCTTTGAAAGAACTAAGCTTGACCTTTTTGAAGCCACTGCTGACAAAGCTCTCTTGGAAGAGCCAGCCTGACACCTGGCTTACAGGATCCCAGCATTTCAGATCAGTAAGGAAGGTCACTTTTTGGCAGGCCCAAGGACTTTAATATACTTGGGGGACTTTGAGAAGAGAGGAATTTATCCAAATTTAATAGGTACTACAGGTGAGATCTGCTGGTCAGGTCTTGGCTTTGCTTACTAGCCTTAAGAGGTTTTTAAAAGCCCAATTTAAAATTCCTTATAAAAACTTCCAACAAGGGCACCTGGGGGGCTCAGTGAGTTAAGGCCTCTGCCTTTGGCTCAGGTCATGATCCTAGGGTCCCAGGGAGCCTGCTTCCTCCTCTCTCTCTGCCTGCCTCTCTTTTTACGGTGATTTCTCTCTCTGTGAAATAAATAGATAAAATCTTAAAAAAAAAACCAAACTTCCAACAAAGCATAATTTAAAAGGCCTATGTAATAAATTATCATTCTTGAGGCACCCATGTAAATAATCTGGCCAAATCTAATGAGAGATGTGTTTTGTGGCCAAGAATAATCTTTCCTTGAAATTGTCTTTGATGAAAAGGAGGATGACTATAAGACAAAGTTTATGTTTCAACAGTAAACTACAGCATGGTGTTGGTGTTGTAGAATATAATATTCTGGTCTTGTTCATTGTCTGTGAGCTATTCTGTACCTCCTTGTAAATTGCATGGTTTTATTATCTATCTGGAGATTGGACGGAATCTTGTCATCTGTTTTTTTTAATTTACATATAACATTTTATTTGTTTCAGGGGTATAAGTCTGTGTTCATCAGTCAGAATTCACAGCCCTCACTATAGTATATACCCTCTCCAATGTCCATCACCCAGCCACCCCATCCCCTCCACCCCGCTCCCCTCCAGCAATCCTCAGTTTTTTTTCCTGAAAATAAAAGTCTCTTATGGTTGTTTCCATCTCTGGTTTCGTCTTGTTTCATTTTTCCTTCTCTTCCACTATGATCCTCTGTCTGGTTTCTCAAAGTCTTCATATCAGTGAGATGATAACTGCCTTTATGTGACTGACTTATTTCACTTAGCATAATACCCTCTAGTTCCATCCACATCGTTGGAAATAACAAAATTTCAATTTTTGATGGCTGCATAATATTCCAGTGTAGATATGTATATATATACCACATCCTCTTTAACCATTCATCTGTTGATGGACATCTGGGCTCTTTCCATAGTTTGGCTATTGTGGACATTGCTGCTATAAACATTCCAGTGCACATGTCCCATTGGATCACTACATTTGTATCTTTGGGGTAAATACCCAGTAGTGAAATTTCTGGGTCATAGGGTAACTCTATTTTAAACTTTTGGAGGAACCTCCATACTCTTTTCCAGAGTGGCTGCACCAGCTTGCATTCCTACCAAAAGTGTAGGAGGGTTCTCCTTTCTCTTCATCCTTGCCAACATCTGTCATTTCCTGACTTGTTAATTTTAGCCATTCTGACTGGTGTGAGGTAGTATCTCACTGTGGTTTTGATATATATTTCCCTGATGTCGAGTGATGTTGAGCACTTTTTCGTGTGTCTGTTGGCCATCTCGATGTCTTCTTTGCAGAAATGTCTATTCATGTCTTCCGCTCATTTCTTGATTGGATTATTTGTTCTTTGGGTGTTGAATTTGATATGTTCCTTAAGATTTTGGATACTAGCCCTTTATCTGATATGTCATTTGCAAATATCCTCTCCCATTCTGTTGGTTGTTTTTTGGTTTTCTTGACGTTTCCTTTGCTGTGCAAAAGCTTTTGATCTTGATGAAGTCCCAATAGTTTATTTTTGTTCTTGCTTCCCGTGCCTTTGGTGATGTTTCTAAGAGGAGGTTGCTGTGGCTGAGGTCGAAGAGGTTGCTACCTGTGTCTTCTTCAAGGATTATTATGGATTCCTGTCTCACATTGAAGCCTTTCATCCATTTGGAGTTTATTTTTCTGTGCAGTGTAAGGAAATGGTCCAGTTTCATTCTTCTGCATGTCCCAACACTATTTGTTGAAGAGACCTTCTTTTTACCATTGGACATTCTTTCCTGCTTTGTCAAAGATTAGTTAACCATAGAGTTGAGGGTCCATTTCTGGGATCTCTATTCTGTTCCATTGATCTATGTGTCTGTTTTAGTGCCAGTACCATACTAGTAGTCTTGATGATTATAGCTTTGTAATAGAGCTTGAAGTCTGGAATTGTGATGTCATCAACTTTGGTTTTCTTTTTCAGCATTTCTCTGGCTATTTAGGGTCTTTTCTGGTTCCATACAAACCTTAGGATTAATTATTCCATTTCTTTGAGAAAAGTTGGTGGTGTTTTGATCAGGATTGCACTAAATGTGCTGATCGCTCTAGGTAGCATAGACATTTTCACAATATTTTTCCTTCCAATCCACAAGTATGGAATGTTTTTCCATTTATTTGTGTTTTCCTCAATTTCTTTCATGAGTATTCTATAGTTTTCTGAGTATAGATTCTTTGCTTCTTTGGTTAGACTTATACCTAAGTATCTTATGGTTTTGGGTGCCATTGTAAATGAGATAGGATCCTTATTTTCTCTTTCTTTTGTCTTGTTGGTGTATAGAAATGCAACTGATTTCTGTGCATTGATTTTATATCCTGACATTCTACTGCATTCCTCTATGAGTTCTAGCAGTTTTGGGGTGGAATCTTTTGGGTTTTCCACATAAAGTATCATATCATCTGCAAAGAGTGAGAGTTTGACTTCTTCTTCGCTGCTTTGGCTGCCTTTTATTTCTTTTTGTTGTCCGATTGCTGAGGCGAGGACTTCTAGTACTATGTTGAATAGCAGTGGTGATAGTGGACAGCCCTGCTGTGTTTCTGACCTGAGGGGAGAAGCTCTCAGTTTTTCCCCATTGAGAATGATATTCACTGTTGGTTTTTCATAGATGGTTTTTGATATTGAGGTGTGTTCCCTCTATCCCCACACCGTGAAGAGTTTTGATCAAGAAAGGATGTTGTACTTTGTCAAATTCTTTTTCTGCACCTAATGAGAGTATCATATGGTTCTTGTTCTTTCTTTTATTAATGAAGGATATCATATTGTTTGATTTGCAGATGTTGAACCAACCTTGCAGCCCAGGAATACATTCCACTTGGTCGTGGTGAATAATCCTTTTAATGAACTGTTGGATCCTATTGGCTAGTATTGTGGTGAGAATTTTTGCATCCATGTTCATCAGGGGTATTGGTCTATAATTCTCCTTTCTGAGGGGACCTTTGTCTGGTTTTGGGATCAAGGTAATGCTGGCCTCATAAAGTGAGTTTGGAAGTTTTCCTTCCATTTTTATTTTTTGGAAGAGTTCCGGAGAATAGGTATTAATTCTTCTTTAAATGTTTGGTAGAATTCCCCTGGGAAGCCATCTGGTCCTGGGCTCTTGTCTTTTGGGAGATTTTTGATTACTGCTTCAGTTTCCTTACTGGTTATGCGTCTGTCCAGGGTTTTTATTTCTTCCCGGTCCAGTTTTGGTAGTTTATACATCTCTAGGAATGTATCCATTCCTTCCAGATTGTCTAATTTGCTGGCATATACTTATTCATAATATGGCCTTATAATTGTATTTCTTTGGTGTTGGTTGTGATCACTCCTCTTTCATTCATGATTTTATTAATTTGGGTAATTTCTCTTTGTGATATGTCTGGCCAGGGGTTTATCAATCTTAATTCTTTCAAAGAATGAGCTCCTAGTTTCATTGATCTGTTCTACTCTTCTTTTGGTTTTTATTTCATTGATTTCTGCTCTGATCTTTATTATTTCTCTTCTCCTGCTAGATTTAGGCTTTCTTTGCTGTTCTTTCTCCAGCTCCTTTGAGTGTAGGGTTAGGTTGTATACGTGAGACCTTTCTTGTTTCTTGAGAAAGGCTTGTATTGCTATACACTTTCCTCTTAGAACCAACTGTGCTGCATCCCAAAGATTTTGAACAGTTGTGTTTTCATTTTCATTTGTTTCTATGAATTATTTTCTTCCTTAATTTTCTGGTTGACTCATTCATTCTTTAGTAGGATAGTCTTTAAACTCCATGTATTTGAATTTTTTCCAACTTTCCTCTTGTGATTGAGTTCTAGTTTCAAAGCACTGTGGTCCAAAAATATGCAGGGAATGATCCCAATATTTTGTTACTGGTTGAGACCTGATTGGTGACCCAGGATGTGATCTGTTCTAGAGAATGTTCCATGTGCAGAGAAGAATGTGTATTCTGTTGCTTTAAGATGGAATATTCTGAATATATTTGTGAAGTCTGGTCCACTGTGTCATTTAGTCCATATTGATTAGGTCCCTGGCAGTCAGTACTGCCTCTTGTTCTTTTTTATTTTTCTGAGGGGAGAAGAATAGTTGAATGAGAGAAAAAATTGCTAAAAGGGTAACAAGGACCCCAGAGAAATATATACTAAACAAATCAGAAGAGACCCAAAACAAGGGGGGAAAAAAGAATATGATCAGGCTGGTAAACAGAACAGAGCTATACACTAGATTTGGGGTGTATTTTGGTCTGTTAGAAGAAACTGCCTCCCAAAATTTTAAAGAAAGAAAAACTTATATATACACATACATATACACAAAAATAAGGGTAAATACAATGAAGGGATGGAAGATAACTATAAAGATGAAAATTAAAAAAGATTTTAAAAAAGGAATTGATAGGAAATCGGATGAAAAAAGGAAGAAGAAAAAAAAAAAGAGAGAGAAAGAGTATGTGATTAGGCAGGAGACTAGAACAAAGCCATACATTAGATTTAGGGTATGTTTTGGTTTGTTAGAAGAAATTGTATCCCAAAATTTTAAAGGAAGAAAAACTTATGTATATACAAAAAATAAGGTTAAATACAATTGATGGATAGAATATGACTATAAAAATGAAAATTAAAAAAGATTTTAAAAAAGGAATTGATAAGATGCCAATTGAAAAAGAAGAAAATTTTTTTTAAAAAAAGAAAGAAAATTAAAATAGTTTACTTTGAAAAACTAAGGAATCATGGGTAAAAAGCCATGAATTCTATGTGCTGTATTCCCCTAGCACTGGAGTTCTGCGGTTCTCATTGGTCTTGGCTGGATGATCTTGCTGATCTTCTCGGGGGAGGGACCTTTTCAAGTGGTTCTTAAATGTCTTTGCTGGAGGTGGAATTGTACCGCCCTTGCCAAGAGCCAGGCTAAGTAGTCTGTTTCAGTTTGCTCTCAGTAGCTTTTGTTCCGTGAAAGCTTTCCTTATAGTTTTGGAGGACCTGTTCAAGTGTTTCTTAAATGTCTTTGCTGGAGACGGAATTGTACCGCCCTTGCCAAGGGCCAGGCTAAATAATCTATTCCAGTTTGCTCTCAGTAGCTTTTGTTCCCTAAAAGCTTTCCTTATAGCTTCAGAAGACGAGAATGAAAAAGGCTACTTCCCAATCTCTGGCCCCAGAGCAGCGGAGAACTCAGGGCTCCGCTCCTCAGGGTACCCTCAGAGAAAAGCACTCAATCACTGCTCTCTCCCTGGTCTCCGGCTGCACTCTGTGCTCACCCAGCCTGTGACTGAATGTTTCTATCTCTGGTACATGACCCTGTTTGAAGTTTCCAAACCCAGCAGGAGGCTGTGGTGGGCTCTTGTGCTGTTCCTCCTCGGGAAGGAAGGGGAATCTCCCCAGATCTGCCACTACTCTTCGAGCAGGGACCCAACAATGCTGCAGATCACAGGTTATGGCAACCCCGAGCTAAGAGTCCACTCCTCAGCTCCGTCTTTCCAGCTGGCTTCCCCATTCTGATACCTGGGAGCTCTGCCACACTCAGGCACCACCAGTGTTTCTGTGATCGTGAGGGTCCTGAGAGCACACTGTTCCAGCAATGGTCCACCCCATGCTTAGCCACTGGAGCTATGTCCCTCCGTGGAGCAGACATCTAAATGTTCTGACTTTGTGCTCTGTTGCTCTATTACTTGCCTTGAGCCGGCTGATGGAGGTTTCCTTCGCCACGGTCTATCTTCCAAAATAACTCCTCGGATTCACTTCTCCACACATCCTACCTTCCCGAAAGTGGTTGCTCTTCTGTTCATAGAATTGCTCCTATTCTTTTCTTTGATCTCCTGTTGAGTTTGTAGGTGTTCAGAACGGTTTGATAACTATCTAGCTGAATTCTTGGGACTAGAGGAAATTTAGGTCTCTTACTCCTCCACCCTCTTGCTCCTCCTCCCTGAATTCTGTCATTTTGCACACATTGTTAACCATTAGCCTATTTTTAATTTTTGCAGTTTCCTTCAGTATCCAACTGCAACTCTCCAAGATAACATTTCCCATTTTTCTCCCTCCCTCCCTCCTGAGTTGGCATCACTGAGAACTGCAACCTAATTGCCCAAATCCTTATCAAGATTCTAGGTTGTCATGTAGTTTGTTCTTTCTCCCAGGAGCTGAAGAAGCATTGAGTGTTATAACTCATTGAGTAGATACATACATCAAAGGACTCATTCCTGCAAGTGACTGACCACACAGGAGCTGGATTTCTTCTTCAATAAGCTGCTGACCGGGCCACTAAGTAAGGATGGTAAAAGGCCCATATCATGCAAGCTCTTACAGATAAGCAACCAGGACCAAACAGTACCCCTAAGAGCTTTGATAACAACTTCAAGAAACTCAATGAGCAGTGCTGCATAATTAGAAGATTTCTACCAACCTCTTGCATGAGTTAATGTATTAATGTTTAATACATTGTTTTATGTTGATATTTCTCTTTTTCATTATTGTTATCCCTCTTTTTTAAAAAACATTTTATTTATTTGACAGAGAGAAACACAGCCAGAGGGAACACAAGCAGGGGGAGTGAGAGAGGGAGAAGCAGGCTTCCCACCTGAGCAGGGAGGCCGATGTGGGACTCGATCCCAGGTCTCTGGGATCATGACCTGAGCCAAAGGCAGTCTCTTAACCAACTGAGCCACCCAGGCACCCCTCGTTATCCCTCTTTTAAGACACCTGACACTAAAACAACTGACCTTTGCTACCACTCCACAACGGATTGTTCAAGTGATTTTGCAGGAATGACAGATGAGTCCTCAGTTTCCTTGTTTACCTATGACAAGGCCAGAGACAGACCCTCCAAATTCCCTTTTTTGGGGGCTCATAATTAGCTGAACTGTTACCTCACTAATCAATGGGAGCAAAGATTTTCTTCTTTTTCAAAGCCCCTGGATTTTGGCCGATACTTGACTGAGTCAGCATACATTCTCTCCTTGATGGGCCCTCCAGGAAAATAGGCTAGCCACAGATTAAATCACTGTCTGCTTTACTATCTGATCAAACCATGGTTTCATTCCATTTCCCAAACCCTATTTTTCTAGTCCTGTTTAGTCCTCTCTATAAAACAACAACAACAATTACAACAACAACAACAACAACTCTATTTGCCTAACTCTTGAGATTCTTGCATATCTTATGGGCACAGCATTTTCCTCACAGTGTTAATCCCTCCTTCCACTTGCAAAAATGCTTTTCAATGAAGTCTCTCCTTACTAAGAAAAAAAATTAATTGACCATATATGTGTTGGCCTATTTCTGTACTCTTTTCTGTCTCATTACACTATCTGTCTATTCTTTGACCAATAAAACAATCTTGATTAGTATAGCTTTATATTAATTCTTGAAATCAGGTTGCGAGCATTTCCTAACTTTATTCTTTATAAAAAAAAAATTGCCATGTCTAGGTTTTTTGCTTTTCCACAGAAGTTTTAGAATGATCTTATCAAATTCTATAAAAATAACTGTTGGAATTGTGAAGATAATTGCACAGAATCTCTTGATCAATTTAGGGAGAACTAATATCATGACATACTCAGCTTTCAATATATGAATACAACCAGAGCTCTCATACATTTTTGGTGAAGATACAAAATGGTACAGCAACTTTGGAAAATAATCTGGTATTATTAAACACACCCTTGCTATATTTTCTACCCATTTTACATGTAGGTACATACCCAAGAGAAATGAACACATATTTATATGCAAGGACTGTAAGTGAATGTTTACATCCACGGGAAACAAACCAAATATTCATCGGTAGGGGAATGGTTAAGCAAACTGATATATACCCACAATGACTACTCAGCCACAAAAAGAACAATCTATTGATACATGCAAAAACAAGGACAAATGTCAAAAAGCATCATGCTAAGTACAAGAAACCAGACCCCAAATTTCTACAAATGGTGGGATTCAATTTATATAACATTCTGGAAAAATTAAAACTTCAGTTATGGAAATGAGCAGTCATTACCAAGGACTGGAGAGGAGGGACTGACTAAATGTGGCATAAATGTACTTCTCCAGGTGACAGATATATGTTCATATCTTGATTTTCAGTAACACTTACTTGATTGTATAAGATTGTCAAATTTCATGGAACAGTGCACATTTAAAAAGGGTGAATTTTATTATATGTAAATTACACTATAATAAATGAAAAAATGTAACTGACAAAAGAGGATAAATTTCATTAGAGATTGCTTTTCATATTCTTTTACTGTGTAATATTTGTTGAATTTTGTTGTCAATTTTATGCTGATTTCCTAAGATATATTTGTTGCATCTTGTTTTGCACCTTTTTTTTTTTTTTACTATTCTAGATAATTGGTTTTTGTTTTGTTTTTGTTTTTGTTTTGCTGAACTAATAGAAACAGAGAGTAGAATGGTAGTTACCCTGGGCTAGGAGGTGGAAGCATTGGTGAGATGTTGGTCAAAGGGGACAAATTTGCAACTAGCAGATGAGTAAGTTCTAGAGAGCTAAGGCACAGCACAGTAATTTCAGTCAATGACAGTATATTTTATTATTTTAAAAAATTGTTTTGGCTATCTTTATCTTTTTTTAAAGATTTTATATATTTTGAGGGAAATAAAGAGAGTGTCCATGCACCCCAGCAAGAGGGGCAGAGAGTGAGGGAGAGAGAGAATTTCAAGTAGACACATGCCAAACGCAGAGCTCAATGTGGGGCTCAATCTCACAACCCTGAGACCATGACCTGAGCTGAAATCAAGAGTTGGACACTTAACTGACTGAGCCACACAGGTGCCACTTTATTATTTTATTTTTTAACAAGACTGTATTTTAGACTTCAGAGTTGCTAAAAGACTAAACCTTAAATGTTCTGCCTTTTCAATTTAAATATTCCTTCCTCCCTTCAGGTTATAGGAATTTTCTTAAATAATATTTAGTAACTGTTATCTTTTTTCACATTTATTCTTTCTGGAATTATTAAAAATTTGATGTTTATCCCACTTCCAACTGGATTGATATTCTCTGTGTCATTTCCCTGCTCCACCCCCCCATCCCTTTGGCTTTCTTTTTTTTTAGTTTTTGTTTTATTATGTTTTCTTGATTATTATTACCTACTATTGATTTTTACTTATGAGCAATTTTGTTTTTCAGGTCAGTCTTTATTTTTGATCTCCTAATACTTTTTTAAAAAAGAAATTTTGCTTATTAATTTGACAGAAAGATAGAGCTAGTGAGAGAGAGAACAAACAGGGGGAGCAGCAGGCAGAGGCAGAGGGAGAAGAAGTCTCCTTGCTGAACAAGGAGCCCAGTGTGGGGCTTAATCCTAGAACCCTGGGATCATGACTTGAGTCGAAGGCAGATGCCCAACCAACTGAGCCACCCAGGTACCCCGATCTCCTATTACTTTTTAATCATTTTAGATTTTAGTATCATTAACTGATTTTTAAATATTTCAGAATATATTTAATTGGATTTTCTTTTTGTTGTTTTAAATTATCTTCTGTGACTTTAATCATCTTCTCCCCCACTTTTCCACTTTCGTGTTAGTTTCTTTTGCTTACTCTCTCATTTATTGCCATCTTCCCTCAGTGTCTAACAGTCTGAAGGGTCTATCTATGGTTTAGATTGAGACTGCCAGTAAGTTTTGTATGGGTCTAGAGGATCTGAATGCTTTGCTTTAGAATGAGCAATTTGATTTCCATCTTCATAACTGAAGATTTCTAAACAGCGTAATGAGAAAGGGTATTACATTGGGGTTCAATTCTCAGGTCCCATCTTTCAATTTCAAAGTTTCCTATAAGGTTTTTAGAGTAGCTCCATGGATTCAGATGATTCTGTATTAAAATTTGGTGAGGTGGTATTTAGGGATGAATCAAAAACACTTCTATTGCGGAGAATGAATTTTTTTCCCATTAAAACCCCCATTCTTACTATGATCTTCCATCATATATGTGGTGTCCAAGACCAAATGATCTCTGAGATTTTGCTAGGTGTGTCATCTTCCTTCTCAACAGCCAATCCCTCTTGAATGGTTGAGCTTTCTGCACATGCTCTAAGCTGCTGCTTCCTTGGTGTTCCATATTTTAGAAAGTATTTTTTTAGTTCTTTCATCACCTACTGGAATTGCTCGCTTTTAAAACTTTGTTGTAGAATGTACCTTTCTTCTGATTTCTTTAATATAATTTTATGGCCTTTTAAAACGGAGAAAAATAAATGAGCTAAATTTGACGTCTTGCATGCTCATTTACTTAATCATTTTTAAAATTAATTTAATTCTGGGGTTCCTGGGTAGCTTAGTTGGTTGAGCGTCCAACTCTTGATTTTGGCTCAGGTCATGATCTCAGGGTTCTGGGACTGAGCCCCACATTGATCTCAGAGTTCTGGGATTGAGGTCCACATTGGGCTTCCCACTCATGGGGGAATGTGCTTGAGGATTCTCTCCTTTTCTCTCTGCCCCACTCACTACTTGCACATACTCTCTCTCTGAAATAAATAAATATATATATATATTTTTAAAAAATAAAAGTGATTTAGTTCCAGAGGATTCTCTCTCTCTCTCTGCACATCCCACTGCTCACACACATTCTCCCTCTAGAATAAATATATAAATCTTTTTAAAAGAATAAAAATGATTTAATTCCAAGTATACCAGTAATTATTATTCTTGGGTATGAAAATGAGCCTATTATTTTTTACCATAAATGCACAGAAAGGTATAAATAAGAAAGGTAGTAAACATATAGTGAATTTCAACAGATATCTGTTACTAGTATTTTAGTGAATATTTTTACAGCTTATTCTCTTTTTTCTACCTTTCTTTGCCTCCATTTCATTTTTTCCTATCACTATGTACATTCACATATATATCTACACATACACTTTTGTTTGTTTACTATTTATCATAAGTTTATAAAATACAATATCATATGTATTTCTCATATACCTTAAATTATAAAAGAAAAAAAGATAAAAATCAGTAATCTAATTGATTATCTCAAGAAGAAAATCAGGGGTGCCTGGGTGGGTCAGTTGGTTAAATGTCTGCCTTTAGCTCAGGACATGGTCTCAGGGTCCTGGGATCAAGCCCCATGTGGTGCTCCCTGCTCAGCAGGGAGTCTGTTTCTCCCTCTCTCTCTGTTCCCTCCCCGACTCATACTCTCTTTCTCTCTCTCAAATAAATAAGTAAAATCTTAAAAAAAAAGGAACATCAAAAGCAGAGAAGTTACCCAACAAAAAAGAGAGTGAAATAATAAAGATAAGCACATCCACGATAGAGAAAATAATCACTTGTGTGACTTGACAAAGAAAAAACACAAATCACTGAAAAGAATAATAATACATATGTGCCTCTGGATAGATTATGTCCAAAAAAAGAAAAAAGCATGACAGTGTAAAAGAGAGAAGAAAACAAATTTAAAAATACCATAAAAGAGAAAACATAAAAAGAAAAGTCACTATATATATATAGTAGATACCTTTAAATTCCTAAGGGAATATAATGAATCATATGCCAGTAGATAGATGTTCTTAGAAAACATGGACAATATTTTAGAAAATAAACATTTGTTGATTCAAGAGAAAAAGTAGAAAAGTTGATCAGTTACAAAAGCTGAATGCATTTTACCATCACCGCAAAATATACTTCCTAGCTTCAGAACACTTTCAAACCCTCCTGTCCCAGAGAATTATACAGGCTTGTTTTAACAGTAAAAAAAGATCATTTAGTGTCAAATTTCAATAAATCAAACATTTTGCTATATGTAAGGTCATAATTCATGCCTGTATTTCCACCTCAGCTCTTCTATACACGTACATCATTTCATGAACTGCATACAAATAAGTTAGTTTTTTTCATCAAATGCAAAAAAAAACCTTCATATTTTAGTCTCTTTGACACATGGGTTCATATATTTACCTTTATCATTTTATCTGCTATATTTGGGATTTCCCTTCTCACACTGTTTTTATACTTCCTTGCTATGGTTTTCTGGTATGAGATTTAGACAATACACAGTATGAATTTGTGACCTAACACATTTCATTTTTTGTTTTAATCTGTAGGAATATTAGAACCAAATGTGCAGTCCAACTTAAATATTACAAGGACATGACAATGTGTATTTTTTTAGAGTAACTTTACATCTGTTCTTTTCATAATATTTCCCTATATAAATTCTTTCTCATGTTTGATACACATATGTTTTTTAATTTTTTATTTGTCATCTTTTTAAGAAAAAATGTATTTACTTATTTGCGAGAAATTGAGAGAGAGAGTGTGAGTAAGGGGAGGGGCAGAGGGAGAGGGACAGACAGAATATGAAGCAAACTCCCTGATGAGTGTGGAACCGAACACTAGGCTCCATCTCATGTCCTTGAGCTCATGACCAGAGCTGAAATCAAGAATCAGACCCTTAACCAACTGAGCCACTCAGGCGCCCCTATGTGCCATGTTTCTTACTTGGAAATAAGGACAAGTAAATAAAGGACAAGTAAGTGTAAAATGATGCCCCAAACTCAAAAAGTCATATTTAGCAGAAACTTAGAAAGAAATGTATACATAAGTGTTTATATACAGAAAACTATTTTTTGACTAAATTCTCTACTTATTAAGCCTGTAACCTTAGTATATCACCTGACTTTTTTATTAACAAACTTTTTCAAAATTATTTTTACTTTCATTAAAAATACTTTTTATACTCTTATCTAATTAGTATGAAATGATAGACGTTTTCTTCTATGATTTTTGTGTAAATTCAAACATTTAAGTATTGAACATTTTGCTTGGACCTTACATATATATGTATGTTTCTGAGCATGTGAAATTTTATATGAGCTATTTCTACTTAGTAGAGGTAGTTTTTTATAGTCTTAGTACATTATGGTTTGAGTTTTGGCTCTAAATTTCTGTTCTCACACTATATATTCAAGTATATGCAATTCCGTGAAATCATCTCAATTACTTGATACTTCTTATTTTTAGAGAAAAGTGCTCATACAAATTACTCACTATATACAAGAGGCTTCTAGGAAAAAATCTTAAAGTTTTGCTGCTCCTTTCCTTGATTTATGTGGTATTGTTCTTTTTACCACAACAAATTATTTCAATGATATCTTTGGCAGGATGTTTTACTACATAATACGTGATTCACAGCAATGGAATGGCTGCGCCAAGCGTGACTGTACTCTCTGATGTGTTTGCTGATTAAGGATGTTTGACAAACTGTCTCAGCTGTGGTGCAACCCACAGGCATTTCTGTTGTGAGAAGCAAATGACAACATCTCTAACGGTAAAAAGGCAACATGGTGCCCATGTTTTCCCGACAGTAAAGCTTTTATCGTTAACATTCAGAGGTCACAGAAAATGATATCCCAGTTCAGCACACACAAACTCTCAGCTTTCCCAGGGCAAAATCCACAGCAAATAGGCCAATACATGAAGCACAATGGAGAAACATAAAAACTGCTATTGGGCTCTGGAAAATTATATGTTATCTCCAGCTGTTAATTGTAGGTTTAGTGCCTTTTGTTTTAATTCCAGAGATGTGCTGAAGTAGAACCCTTTATTAAGCTCATCCAGTATCAATCTATGAACATCTCAATTATATGTTGTTTGTTGGTAGGAAGTCAGGTTGAACTAAGTAAGGAATGTTCACCAGTAACGTATCACTGGTTATAAAAAGAGACACATGCTCAAAGCATGATCTCCCTGTGCTGCATGGATTATTTTCCTTATTTTCTTTCTTCATTAAATAAGCAACTGCCTTAATTATGTCCTAAATATGAGTAAAGTTTTGATATATGTTTAAAGTCTAAGCCAACCATTATTTTGTGATTAGAAAACTCCTTCCACTGTTTAATTCCTGAGATATAAGAAATAATTCTAGTTTGCTCATTTTAGCGTCTTAAAAAAAGTTTTAGTTTAAAGCATTTTAATTTCTATTAGCCATTCAGGGTCTAACTCACTAAGAAGCAAAATGAGAAACTTCAACTTCTGCTTCCAAAATATGTAAAAATATTTTTGAGAGTCAAAGAAGAGTACATGTTCTTCCTTCCATATATTGTCTTCATCATCTGCTGAAACATTAGCCCTTTTAATGTGAAAACCCACTGTAGTTTAAAATATAAACATTGTTCACTATGGAATTATTTTGTCTAGTAAACACACACACACATAAAATAAACTCACAATGTTTATGCTAATGTGTTTACAGATTGAAAGAATCAGTGAAAATACTTGCCAGGAAAGTAAAATGAATACAGTATGACTCACTGAGTAGATCAACTCAACCGTCTTTCTAAATTGTTTTCATGACTATTATGTGAAGATTAAATTTGTTAAAATTATCTAAAAAACAAACAAGTCTAGAAAGAGATAACCCATCAAGTTGATATATTAATACCATAAGTTCTATCTATATTTTGTGTTATATTATAACCGCTTGCTCCGATTATTTATTGAGCACTATACATTCCACTCATATTTGGGGGCCTATTTGTATCAGTTTAATTTTTTTAGGTTCTATTTATTTATCTCTGCACCTCATATGGGACTTGAACTCATAACCCTGATATCAACAATCACTTGCTCTTCCGACTGAGCCAGCCAGACACCCCAGTTTAATTTTTTTCTTTTTCTCAGTTACTGAAGAAATGTCCATGCTTCATTAGTATTA
Organism: Spilogale gracilis; assembly: GCA_004023965.1. Classification (NCBI taxonomy): domain Eukaryota; kingdom Metazoa; phylum Chordata; class Mammalia; order Carnivora; family Mephitidae; genus Spilogale; species Spilogale gracilis. The sequence goes on from PITA01001337.1 coordinate 196,977, forward strand.
GTAAAAACAATAGGAATACATTTCCCCTGGATTTGGATTTTCAACATGAGATAATATCTCATCCAAATGTTTCATATGCATGTATGTAGTTTCACCGTTTGATCCTGAACAGGGAATTCAGTCAAGCTGAGTGGGAATAATATAAATGGGATATAAGCTAGATGTGCAGTGAGACAGACTGGCTTATACTAACACAAGCTGAAGCCCAAACTTAGTTTATCACATGCTTATTTTTCTGTTAGAAAATTGTGGGAGATCTTAACAAACATTATATTATAAAAAGAATGAATGCTCCAGAAAAACAGATAACTGATAGGACTTCAAAAACAACAAATTAGGGGCACCTGGATGGCTCAGTGAGTTAAGCGTCTGCCTTCTTCAGCCTGGGTCATGATCCCAGGCTCCTGGGATGGAGTCCCACATCGGGCTCCCTGCCTAGCAGGGAGCCTGCCTTTCCCTCTCCCTCTGCCCCTCTTCCTGCTCCTGCTCATGTGCTCGCTTGCTCTATCAAATAAATAAATAAAATATTTTTAAATAAAAAGAGTAGTAAATTAAATAGTCTCTTCAGAGACCTACACTATTTCCGATGCATTATTTTTAGCCAGATTCTGATCCTTGTCCTCAGTTCTCTTACCTGGTACTCTCTATACTTGATCTGCAGTTCAAGAGTTCAGAAACAAGCTTTCTCAGTTCTCTGTTAAATGACAGTAAAGGCTAAGTCTTCTCATTTTCATCTTCTTCATGGTTTGCCTATGTATGAAAACAGACACAGGCCATTTGACCAGCTTCTGGATAGAAGCTAATTCTTATAATTTCTGGGGTGTTCGCTATCTAGGTCTTTTCTAAGTAAAAGGGCTAGAATTCAAGCCACAGGAACGGCGACTTAGGACCTTATAACATAGCCTGCACAGAGTATTAGCCTATTTGATATTTAGTCAAAAACAAGAAAAAAATGTCAGGAATTAATTGCCCTGTGCAGATATGACAAAATGCCAAATGGATATAAAACTAGATTTACTTTTTCCTTCGACGAAAGACAGAAAAGAGAACATTATTTTCAGATATAATTCAGTTGAATTTTGGGTCAGCATAAACGAAATGTTTCTTAATAATCTGAACTTTTTAGAAATGAATGAGATGATCTCTATAACAAGTCTGAAATTACTAGAAATGTTCTACTGGAAATTATATATGCCACCCCCAGGGGTATTATTCTTCATGTGATTTCTGTATGGTAATGGAACATAAACCCTTCTGATAATTAGGATCCTGCAATGACATTCATTCGTACATTCATCTGTGGGACAAACTTCTCTTAGGCATTTTTGATGGGCCAGAGGCTGTGATAGACCTTGAAGAGACAGTAGTGGGTAGGACATAGTTCCTGCCTTTCAAGTGCTTCGATTTGGGGAGAGAAAGAAGCAAAAATAGAATACCGAGAGTGTGAGAACATGATATAAGTACATACTAAATAGTATGAAAGTACATGAGAAAGTGTTTCACTCTGTTTGAGCAAAGTCTCCACAATATAAGAGCATATAACACATTTGGGAAAAGGCAAAAAACAAAAAAACCCTACATTGCTCATGCACAGAACCTGAGCTGAGTTATAAGCAAACACAAACGAGTGGACTTGTCTCTTGGTGGAGCTGTTAGTAAAAGTACATATGACTTAAAGTTTGATCAATGAGAGAAAAAAATCATTAAAAAACTTAATAGCAAAGAAATCACTTTAAACAGTAGGGGGCACTAAATATTAGCAAATTTGCAATACAAAACATTTAAGTGACAGTAAATGATCCAATCTTTTTATTTAAACATTTCTATAAAATCTCAATGTGAGCAATACTGTGTAAGTTTAGTGGTAGATCTGAATATCACACATATTTCTGTCATTCACAATTAGTACCCACATCATGTAATACACTTTGGTTTCGAGTGCTGTAATAGAGACAGGATGACAAAAGGAAATGGAAGATACAATTAAAATTTGGGAAGTATTTTAAAAGTGAATATAACCTGGGTAACATAAGACTTTTATTATCTAGGTTTGCACACAGTAATGAAAGACAGCTATAAAAACAATAGATAATAGGCTACTACTTTCTGTTATCAAAATATTAGAGTAGAAGGTTTGAGAGGTTCCTAGACAATTGAGTGTTGGATGTGGGGTCAAGGGTCAGTCTGGAGAGAAAGCAATGATGACACACACTGGGGAGATGACCACGCTAAACAGAGCCGCTCTACATTATTTTATATACAAATCTACTGTGAGAAATGAAGTGATTTCCATCTGTAAGTATTTCAATCATCAGACCTCACCCACTGAAGAGAAAATAGCTGTGGAAACACACATCTTAAGTTACTTAGCCAGAAACATTGTCTGGAGTCTGGAGGTCGAGGGAGATGCAGAACAAGAAGAGGTGGGGAAAAAAATAGGTTCAGAGGACTGTGGTAGGAGCAAGAGGATTTAAAAGAAAAATTTTGTACTCTATTTCTTTAATAATAATAGTACCACCTATTTAATACTTAATATATACCAGAATCTTCTATGTGAAATTATGTCATTTCATCTTTTAAGTATTTAAAGTTGGCAGCGTTGTCTTCTTGTTACAAATGAAAGAGCTGGGGGTTAGAAAAGGTATGTAAATGGTCCAAATTTACAGAGTTAGTAGTGGACAAAGTGAGATTCAGACCTCTTATCTTTTTCTTTGCAAACACCGTGGCTTTCCAACATGCCAAGCTTACATGGAGTAACACAGGGGCTCTGATCACCTTCCTTAATTAATTTATTCATCCCACGTGCTCCAAGGAGGCCTAATTCCATAGTCAGCCTGGATGTTATTTTCCTTGCTGGAATGTCTGGCACAACAATGCTATTACACTTTAGCTGAATCATGATATAACTTCTCTGAAAGTCAAAAAAATAAAAAATAAAAAAAGCCAGGCTCTTATTTTCCTGCACTTGTAACATGAAAAGTCAGACAAAGCATAAGCCTGGGCATGCAGTTTGTAGAAGCGGTCAGAAAGCAAACTTCAAAGTGCCGTGTCCCAAGATAGAAGATTCTGACTCACTGGGTCAAAAGAGGCCTCCAGAGAAAAGCGTTATGGTATCCAGATTATTCCATCAAAGGGAAAAAGCTCTAACAGAATCAAAGGACAGCTGGATGGTTTTGTCTTTAGATATCCATTCCTGGTTTGCTGGCTCTATCATCTCTGTAAGCATTACCCAAGTTAAGATCTGTGGAACTTTAGTTCTGTCAGATTTTTGAAAGGGAAAAAAAAATGCTTTGTGGCCAAAATCTAAAGTTTGGGAAATCTCCCCCTCATCCCCCTTTGCAGGTGCATAGAAAAGCAAAGTATTTATTTTAAACAGAGAAAATCCAAACATTTGACCATTGAATTACTTCTGTATCTTTCTAATAACAACTCCTCATCTATAGAGATAATTTTCTGAGTAATATATGTCAGGGAATTCTATACTAGAGCAATGACTTACAATTTTTTTCACCAACTAGAGCCCTCCCATTATTTTTCCAACTTAGACCTCATGCTTTGAAAATGATTGTCACTGGTGTCTTTAGAAAATTTATTCAAAGACTTCAAAGTCTACTGTTAGACTTCTTGAAATATTGGCAGAGGGAAAACCCCACAGACCCTCATTATTCTTTATAGATTTTCCTTGAGTTACAAATTTGAAATATGAAATTACTGCTCTGAGAAGAAATTTCTTGTTAAGAAGATTCTATTCATTACTGTCATATTTAGTTCTTCCATGGTTAGAAAACCATTGCCAGATGCCCAACATGTTTTGCTAAGCCCATGGAAGTGTAGGGATACTGTCGCTTTCAGTTTGACTAAGAGTTCCCCAGAGATGTCCCTGTTCTAAGGAGGTTTATCAATGTGGAGATGAGGGGTTCCACTTTAATCTTTATCAGGTAATTTATATTCTAGGTTTCCTGTCCTTTCTGCTAGCCTGGTTTGGCCAATTTCTGACACAAGTGAACCATGCACAAAAGATCAAGAATAATTTCAATAGTACCCACTATTCAAAGTTTTAAAGAAAAACTTTTATCTTGGGTTTTCTTGACCTCTACATTTTTCTAATTTTAATAAGAATGGTATTTCAGATTTTTTTTTTTTTTTTTTTTATTGTTACTAAATTTTTTTTTTCCAGTGTTTCAAGATTCATTCCCCATTCCCCACACCCAGTGCTCCCCGCTTTAGGTGTCCCCAGTACCCACCACCAGGCTCTCCCATCCCTCCACCCCCCTCCCTCCAAGTCCCTCAGTTTGTTTCTGTGTTCAAAGTCTCTGTTGTTTCGTTTCCC
>PITA01001338.1:0-200924 GCA_004023965.1 Spilogale gracilis
TTTTCTTTTTTTCTTTTTTTTTTTTTTGGTATTGAGTACTTTCTTTACTGAACCATTACCATTAATACATTATGTTCTCAAAGTTGTTGCTACCAAAGGCTTTAAAATATGTTAAACTGGGGACGCCTGGGTGGCTCAGTTGGTTGGGCAACTGCCTTCGGCTCAGGTCATGATCCTGGAGACCCGGGATCGAGTCCCACATCGGGCTCCCTGCTCGGCAGGAAGCCTGCTTCTCCCTCTCTCACTCCCCCTGCTTGTGTTCCCTCTCTCACTGTGTTTCTCGCTGTCAAATAAATAAAATCTTTAAAAAAAAAAAAATAAAATAAAATATGTTAAACTGGCTGAAGGTAAGGATCATGACTCACTTCTGTTTGTTTTAATGAAATATTTTTATACTGCTATGTGGTTAGCCATTTTTGCAGAAATAGTTATTGTCTGTGTTTTTTCAGTTACTAGATTAAACAAATTTGTGACTTGAACAATGTCATGACATTGGTAAAATAGAGTGTTAAGGAAACAGTAGAGTGTAAATTTTCCAATCTGCCTTCTTTTTATTGTTATATTTTCCTTGACCGTCAACCTCAGATGACCCTCTTGCAGAGCCAGGGTAACGGAATTTGCTCTGTTAAGAGACATGAAGTACAATTTGGAGTGAATGCAGTATCTGGATGCAAGCTCAGGTAACTCTGCTTTCACATCACTTCCCACAATTTTGTCTCTGTAGAGAATATGTTGATATGACGACTTTTATATTTTGAATGACAATGCTAGTTAGAGTAGTTTTATAATCTAAATAATGTTAATATTGCTAAAAGTTTTCTGACAGTCTTCTATATCTAATAATAAGGGTTATATCCTCTATTTTATAATATCACTTTAAATGTTTGGATGAATATGTTAGCATTGAACTCCAACCTCTCTTGTGTTTGATTTTAGGCTGAAAAAGGTAGACTGCAGCCACTTACAGCAGGAGATTTATGAGACTCTTCATGGAAAGACTATCCCAGAACATGTTGCCATCTTTGGTAATGCTGACCCAGCTCAGAAGAGTGAGTGGACAAGGATTCTCACAAGGAACTGCAGTATTTCAGTAAGGAGAGAATACAAGTTCTCACAAAAACTCATTTTCTTGTTTTATGTATTAATTATGGATATCAAAATTAAAACCAGTCCTGTTTCTATAGATGATGGGACTCTCATAGAAGGAAGATATAATGTAGTTGTCATAAAAGGAAGAATACAAGAAATCATGCCATTTAAAGTCATTATTTCAGGTTATGTTTATACCTGACTTATTTTCCTTACTTGAAAAAAAAAATTGAAGGTAGAAAAATATTTGAAGGTAGAGACTGTTCTGTGGTTCAAAATCAACCTACTCATAGTAAGAGAAAAAGAAATATATTTATTTCATATATATTTCAAATATCTTCAACATAGATGCTATCAGGTTGAAATTATGTTCTTCCTGTTACAAAAATTTGCATATTTACATTTAATAAAATTACACTAACAGGTTAAAAATTCAAACCATTTATAATGGTATTAAATGCAGAGTAAAAACCCTAACACCCCCTGCCCTGGAAGGAACGGCACTTAGCTGTTTCTGTTTTACTTTTCCTGGTGGCCTCCTAAGGTCAGTGCCAGCAGGTGTGTCTCTTGACTCCAACCCGGGGGAAATAAGCAAATCCACTGTGCTAATCTGTCTGCTTTCTTTTTTTGCCTACCCCCATCTCCTTAACTGTAGTCAACCATACCTTTAGTTTTCTTTTCTAATTTTAAGTTGTTTATTTTTCTGTATAAGTAATACATATACTTGGCTCAAAATTCAAAAAGTACAAAATAAAAATCTCTCTCAGGTTTTCCCTTCAACACAGGCAATGGAAATTACTAGTTTTTTTTCCTTCCACAGATCCTGCATGCTCACACAAGTAAATACTCTTGTACTTTTTATCTCTCCAAATGATACAATATCATAATATCATAAACACTGCTCTGCACTTCCTTTTTTTACTTGATCTTAGAGTTTGTTCCTTATTAATATATAATATGCTTTCTCATTCTTTGGGAAATATAGCTGCATAGTATTCCATTACGTGGATGAACTAGAATTCATTTAGCCAGAGTTTTTGGTGGATATTCAGGATATTCAGTATTCTGCTGTTATAAACAATATGGTATTTTGTAATTATATATCATATTTTTAATTATATATCATATGTTATAAACATGTATGATGTTATAAACATTATATAATTATATAATGATGTTATAAACATTATATATTTATACAATTATATATCATAAGTAAAAAATAGTATCCTGGTATAGTTTTATTTTTCCCTCACTATGAGTCAGGTTGAGTATTTTGATATATTTTGTTACATTATATATATTATATAATCACAAATATATGTTATAAACAATGTAATATTTTGTAACCTGGGTCAGGCACCATTTTGTACATGAGAGAATAAACCTGTATAAACTTCTAGAAGTAGAATTGCTAGATCAAAGATACATGCATTTTAAATTTTAATAATGTCAATTTATTCCTCATACATACAATATCTAGTCCCTCATTCATCCATGAGACTGCTTCCCCCCTTCCCTCATTAACACTGTATTATGAACCTTTTTTTTAAAGATTTTATTTATTTATTTGACAGAGAGAGAGATGGTGAGAGAGGGAACACAAGCAGGGGGAGAGGGAGAGGGAGAAGCAGACATCCTGCTGAGCAGGGAGCCAGATGCAAGATCCCAGGACCTTGAGATCATAAGTAAAAAATAGTATCCTGGTATAGTTTTATTTTTCCCTCACTATGAGTAAGGTTGAGTATTTTGATATATTTTGATACATATTGATATTGTATTTTATTTACTATTATCTGTTTGTATTTTTTGCCCCATTTATTTAATTACTGATCTTATGACTACAAGAAATCTTTGCAAATTGAGAAATGGACCTTTTCCTGTGGTATGATTTGCAGATATTTTTTCCCACTTTGTCATTTGTATTTTCATTTCTTTTTTTTTTTTTTTAAGATTTTTATTTATTTGACAGAGAGAAACACAGCCAGAAAGGGAACACAAGCAGGGGGAGTGAGAGAGGGAGAAGCAGGCTTCCTGCTGAGCAGGGAGCCTGATGTGGGACCCAATCCCAGGTCTCCGGGTCATGACCTGAGCCGAAGGCAGTCGCTTAACCAACTGAGCCACCCAGGCGCCCCTGTATTTTCATTTCTGTTGGGTGTTTGTTTGTTTGTTTGCTTGTTTTTGCCACACAGATACTGATTTTTATATTGTGAAAGAAAACTGTTTTTTTTTTAACTTTTGAGTTTTGGTTCAAACTTTGAAAGGCCTTTCTCCCTAGGGATTCTTTTGGAAGTTCCCTTTCACCTTCTTCAGCACTATTATGACTTTATTCCTTTTAAGACGACTTGGGTGGGATAAGTAAACACATGTGCTTGATCCAGCCTTTAGGCAACTGAAGTCAAATTGAATTTTTTTTTTTAATTTTTATTTATTTATTTGACAGAGAGAGATCACAAGTAGGCAGAGAGGCAGGCAGAGAGGAGGAAGCAGGCTCCCTGCTGAGCAAAGAGCCCCATGTGGGCCTTGATCCCAGGACCCTGAGATCAGGACCTGAACTGAAGGCAGAGGCTTTAACCCCCTGAGCCACCCAGGCACCCTAAATTGAATTTTCTTAAACCTGCAGTATAACCCTACAGAGGAATTGTGGCATGGGGTGATTGTGACTGAGCATATGAAGAACATGGTTAGTGACAAGGCTGAGATTATACTGGAACTACTCTTCATTCTTTTTTTTTTTTAAACCTATTTATATTTTTAAATCACAGTTTCAAAAAGCATTTGTCAACATAGAAAAGTATTCTTAATATAGAATAAATAAAAGGAAAGATGTTTAAAAATATTTGGAACAAATACATGAAAAGCTGAACACCGTTAGCCATTAAGAAGATGCAAAATCACAATGAGATACCACTTCCCACCCACTAGGATGGCTATACTTAAAAAGATAGACACCGGGGCGCCTGGGTGGCTCAGTTGGTTGGGCTACTGCCTTCGGCTCAGGTCATGATCCCGGAGACCCGGGATCGAGCCCCGCATCGGGCTCCCTGCTCGGCGGAAGGCCTGCTTCTCCCTCTCTCACTCCCCCTGCTTGTGTTCTCTCTCTCGCTGTGTTTCTCTCTGTCAAATTAAAAAAAAAAAAAAAAGATAGACACCAACAAGTGTCAAGGATGTGGAGAAACTGGAACCCTCAGACATAGTTGATGGGACTGCAGATTGTGCAGCCACTTTGGAAAACAGTTTGATAGTTCCTGAATAACGTAAACTTAAATGTGGTCTGCCCCCCCGCCCATTTCTAGTTTATATATGTTATTGCCAGTGTCTGAGCCTTCTAATAAAAAGGTATGAAGCCAGAAAAGCACAAGGCACATTTGAGGATAGTTTGTATTTGCTGAGTTATAGTAACTCACTTCCATCAATCCTTCTTACCTCTTGGAATTAATCCTCCTGGAGTCAGACTGCTTGGTTGAACTTCATAATCTAACTCTGAAATGTCTTCCTTAACCTTTCACTGCTTCTGTGTCTAGGTTTTTTGCTTCACTCAAGTGGTCTGCTCAAGGCCTGTGCCTCTATTATGCCTGGCACATGGAAGACACTCAGTCACTATTACTCAGATTAATCAATGAATGTCCCTCCATGGCATCATGTGCTGTTCTACTTGCAAGCCTTTTTATATGCCATCTCTCTGTCTGAATTTCCATTAGCATCATCAGTCCTTCCAGTCACATACTACTCATCCCCGTCCCATGTAGCCATCCTCAACCGGAAGTGGTTGTTTCTTCTGGTATTCACAACGCTCACTATACACCACTCAGAGCACCATTGTATGTGAGCTCACATTTTATTAAGCGCTATATTAGTTATTTCCATTTTAGAATATTAATTTTTTTAAGATCTAAGACAATAGTATGACCTATTGTGAACTTTTGTATTTTTTCTCTAAGTCATATTACCTTCTCCGTTATATATAATGTTTAAAAAACAATAGCTACAATGCATGGTAACCGACTAGGCAACCGTCAGCAATTCAAGCACATGATTCTTTACCCTTCTACAGGCTATGCATTGTACTTCCTGCTGTGTCATACCAGTTTCCCTGGAGATCCAGGTATTGTGGGCATATATAGGCCTCCAGTCCAACCCACAAGCTCATGTGTCAGGAGCCCGGTTCCTATACCAGTGCCAGTCCATAAAGGTAAGTCATGGCTCATAAAGGACCACTAAGCCTTGTAATACCTATTGTCTTATAAGCTATATGATAAGCAGATCACTTTTTGACAATGAGAGCCAATTTATGCTACCAGCCAACATTTGGTTTGAGTGAGCTGACACAACTTCTAACTCAGTCCTCCTTGCCTGGTTATTGACATCAGCATGTTGTCATGATAAAAACAATCTATATCCTGGGCACCTGGGTGGCTCAGTGGGTTAAAGCCTCTGCCTTTGGCCCAGGTCATGATCTCAGGGTCCTGGGATTGAGGCCCAAATCGGGCTCTCTGCTCAGCAGGGAGCCTACTTCCTCCTCTCTCACTGCCTGCCTCTCTGCCTACTGTGATATCTCTCTCTCTCTCTCTCTCTCTCTCTCTTTCTGTTAACAAATAAATAAAATTTTTAAAAAAAATCTGTATCCTTTTCCCCAGTTTCTTTCCTCTTTTAATTTCCTGAACCTGGACTCTAAAATAGGTTAATTTCTTTTCAATTATCATACCAGTGTTACTATACTAGTTGATTTGACTACAGAAAGCATTTTCCATAACTTTGCCTTCAACGTAACAGTCACATACATATCAGTGTCTTTGAGCCTATTGATTGCTTAAAGATACTGCTGGGGCTAGTTTGTAGTCATCAATTCTTGATTGATTGCACTCAATTAAGATAAATAATTTTATTATGTAGTAAACATATACCTGTTGTTTATGATGTGTGTTAAGACACCTTTAACACATCTGCCTTGATTTTAGTATCTTTCTAATCTTTAGCTTTAGAATTGTTAAAATGAAAATGATTACGTCCCAATGAACTGATTCACATATAAATTGCGTGCCAGTTTATTAACTTTTAATGAAAATTAAAACTAATGTCATTGCATTTACATTGCAGAAAAGAAATAAACTAGAGACTACATGTAGGCCAGAAATAAAATATCTTTAGGTCCTTCTTAGAACAGGTTTGAGTACCTTAGCTCTCTTTGCCTACAAATGGAGTTAAAACTCAGGTTACCAGAAATTGTTAGTGAGAACACTTCATTTTTTCTCTGTATTGGTTTACTGAATAAAATAGCACTGTTTTTATCAGAGTCTTTGAATCTGTTACAGATCCTACACAGAATATATTGTTTTGTTTTTTTAAACTGTATCTTTATTTGCAAGTACCCATGTAGTTTGGGAAGATACTCACAGGACTATTCTTTTTTCTCTGAATCTCTGGTTCTCTTAGGCATGGAAGTGACCTGGTGCCTCTCTTATGTAGCTACTTTAATCATTATCTTATTCTAGTACTTAGTAGAGGTTAGCTTTTTGGGTTAGTTTTCCCCCTCTACAAAATCACACTTTACAGTCATTCACATCTAACTGGCCTGAGTGGTTGACAATTGAGAATTTCAGCTGTGCTTCATTTGTGCATAAATGAAGACAGTGTCTATTCTAATGGAGCAAAAATTAACTGTATTGAACTTACAGAGAAGGGGTATGGGATATACAAAATGATGTGCCTTTACTTATGGCGGTTTAAAGGATGTGCAAAGGTCATTTTGATTATACACAAATGTCACTTTAAGGGCTGACTTGAGAAACTCACCCTCTTGAAAGTTGCCATGCCACTATAAATATAAAAGAAGTTGTGAAACAATAGTGTCATATCAGAAAAGTTAAGCAAATGCAAATATTTATTTCTATAATAAAGAGACAGTTTTATCATCTGTAGTGAAAGACTTTTTTTACTTCTTCAGTCATGAGTGGAAGTTTTCTCCTCAAGTCCTATAAACATACTCACTTTCTCTTTATGTGTTTATATTTTGATTATTTGCACTTAAAACTTTAAGCCCTTATCCACACAGTCATGTCTCTCAGAACTTCCCTGTGAAATTTGTTTCTTAGAATAGCAAGAGACTATTCGGAGAAAGCTAGCGTACAAGTTCCCAAAGTTTCTAAAGTAAAAAGTAGAGTTAAACTTCCAGAAGATGTATGTTCTGTGAGTTCCTCCCTACCCACTGGCCGCATAGCTGGTAGCATCTGACATAGGCTGTGTTGGTCAGCTTCATGTTTCCGAGTGATGGCATAGAGGTAAAGCTGGGTGGCAAACTGTAGGCTGTGGGCTAGAGTGAACCTATACACTTGTTTTCTTTTGTCCAGAGTGTTTTGTTTTGTTTAAATTTGTGCCATGTTTAAAAATCAGGAAATTTCGTGTTGACGTCCAGATTTAGGACTTCTCTTGAAAATCTAGCAGTGCTGATCCTGCACTCCTGTGTGGCATAAAATCTCTTGTCAGTGAATGGTGGTTTCCACTTTTAATTTTTTTTTTTTAAGATTTTACTTATTTGACAGAGAGAAACACAGCCAGAGAGGGAACACAAGCAGGGAGAGTGAGAGAAGGAGAAGCAGGCTTCCCGCCTAGCAGGGCACCCGATGTGGGGCTCGAACCCAGGTCTGCGGGATCATGACTTGAGCCGAAGGCAGTTACTTAACCAACTGAGCCACCCAGGCACCCCTGGTTTCTACTTTTAAATAGAGTGCCCCTTTCACACAACCTATGCCTGCCCACCCTTAGCCATCTCACTCTCTCATTCAGGTTCTCCACTTAGAACAGTAAGCATTTGTGTTTATGGTCCTTGGAATGAAGCTGCTAGATGGTCAGTTAAATTTTGAACTGAACTGTCTGATTTCATTGTACATATGTTGCTTCAGAAACACTTTAAATTCCTCTCACTATAAAAAGTGAAGTAGCAAAAGTTTTGGAAGTCCTGAAGGACAAACTACTAAGCAAGGAAGAATTTAAGCAAAACACTATGTAGACTTCCCTATGTTCTTACATGATAATAGCTAAACATTTATTGTCGTTTACTTTGTGATAGTTACTGGTAGTGTTTTTTACAAATTTCTTTTAATAAATGTTGCATTTTCACAACAAACATGAAGTTAATAGGATTTACTTACATGGTACTTTGCTGCTTACAATTTTGTACTAATTGAGCCTTTAAAGGGATCTTTAAGTTTGGGAATTAATAAAATGTGATATGTCTGCTATCTGAATAGAAGCTTTCTAATTTAAAAAGAAAATTATCGGGGCACCTGGGTGGCTCAGTTGGTTAAGCGACTGCCTTCGGCTCAGGTCATGATCCTGGAGACCCGGGATTGAGCCCCACATCGGGCTCCTTGCTCAGCCGGAAGCCTGCTTCTCCCTCTCTCACTCCCCCTGCTTGTGTTCCCTCTCTCACTGTGTTTCTCTGTCAAATAAATAAATAAAATCTTAAAAAAAAAGTTATCTGTAGAAAGAAACAACTACTTTTGCAGAATATTCTGGATCAGTCAAAACCAAAACAATAAGTGAGTGACAAGAAAAGTGTAGCATCACAAAATCAAGGCTCTGAACATTTATAGAATGAGAATATTCACTTCATTTTTAAAAAAATATTTTATTTATTTATTTGACAGAGAGAAACACAGCCAGAGAGGGAACACAAGCAGGGGGAGTGAGAGAGGGAGAAGCAGGTTTCCTGCCGAGCAGGGAGCCCTATGTGGGGCTCGATCCCGGGTCTCTGGGATCATGACCTGAGCCGAAGGCAGTCGCTTAACCAACTGAGCCACCCAGGCACCCCTATTCACTTCATTTTTATCTTTAAATGGATTGTCAAGCTTTTTAGATTATCTAGGAGCCATATTTTTTGCAGTTTAGGGAGCATGGGCGATGAGTCAGACGACTAGGTCTACAGCAAGCTATTTTATTTCTCTAAATCTAAGTTTTCTCATCTATAAAATGGAGACTAATAATAATACTTCATTCAATTATATCGATTAATGAGAGCATTAAAGTAAAATAGTACATTTCCTGGTGCATAGTGAATACTCAGTAAATATTGCTCATCATATCATCGTTATTATTTTTACCGTAACATTTTTGGTTCCAAATTTCCATAGAAGTAGCATATCAAGAAGGTTTAAAGCAAAAAACCAAAGAGATAAGCAGGCATTAAAGCAGTACTTTTCAATCTTTGTTGGCTGTCATCCATATTAAGAAATATATTTTATAACGCAACCCACATTATAGCACACACATATATAAAACTGAAACAAAAGTTTTAGGAAACCATATTTTATGCAATACACTGTGTGATATTGTCTGTTCTGTTGTTGATTTCTGTTTTTTGTTTAATGCTAGACACTAATGGGTCACAATTTACAATTTGAATAACACTTTTAGAAAATATATCTCTGACTACATTTTAAAGATAATTATATTATTTAATAATTCCTCTTATTCATTATAGTTGAAAGTTGGCTTAACCAACTGAGCCACCCAGGTGCCCTGAAATCTTTTTTTTTTTTTTTTTTAAGATTTTATTTATTTGACAGAGAAACACAGCTAGAGAGGGAACACAAGAAGGGGGAATGAGAGAGGGAGAAGCAGGCTTCCCGCTGAGCAGGGAGCCCCATGCAGGGCTTGATCCCGAGACTTCAGGATCATGACCTGAGCTAAAGGCAGAGGCTTAACAACTGAGCCACCTAAGCACCCCTGAAAATCTTGATAATTTCATTGACATCTTTAAAATACTGAGGGAATTAGCTTTCAGCTCAGGTCATGATCCTGGAGACCTGGGATCAAGCCCCACATCCGGCTTCCTGCTTAGCGGGAGGCCTGCTTCTCCCTCTCTCAGTCCCTCTGCTTGTGTTCCCTCTCTTGCTGTGTTTCTCTGTCAAATAAATAAATAAAATATTAAAAAAAATAAATATAAAATACTGAGGGAATTTATAATTTTTCATTGGCTTCTCCCTCAAATATATGTTTGACCCTAAGAAAATATGAAGAAATAATGTGTACATTATCTAGCAGTATATTACACATAAAGTTTATTTTTTTCCAGAAATTATTGTTCTCTTTAATTTCACTTTATTTAAATCATTAGTTCTCCTAAAGTATCAATATCAGATATCAGCTAACTTTCTAAAGATCATGTACTCACATGAGGAAAAATTATCTTTACATGGGCCTTTATAATATGCTTTATACTTAAATAAGTTCTAATCATAATAATAGAAATCATCATAACTGATTGTGTTAGAGGTAAAGAGACTCCTAAATAAACAATCAGATGTGGTTCATTTTTTTGCATATGATTCTGATTTGGACAAATGTAAATCACATTTTGGGATAGCTGGGAAACTTGAGTGTGGACTATATTTTAGAAAAAAGAATTAACAGGAAAAGGGTAGAGGTTCTTTTTTTTTAAAGTAGGTTAAAAAGTCTGCCCAGTATGATTTCACATGGATGTCTGTGTGTATAGGTCAAGATATAAATATTAATAGTGGTATTTTTAAAGGTGGAAAATGTGTTTTTATTTCTCAGTTTTACTTACCAATAGTCTTAACTTTTTACATTATGATTTACTGCTTTTGTAATAAACTTTATTAAGGGCACTAGAAATAACTAGACGTGACTTTAAAGATGAAGTTTCGGGGCGCCTGGGTGGCTCAGTTGGTTAAGCGACTGCCTTCGGCTCAGGTCATGATCCCGGAGACCTGGGATCGAGTCCCACATCGGGCTCCCTGCTCGGCGGGAAGCCTGCTTCTCCCTCTCTTACTCCCCCTGCTTATGTTCCCCCTCTGGCTGTGTTTCTCTCTGTCAAATAAATAAAATCTTTAAAATAAATAAAAAATAAAGATGAAGTTTCATTTATGGTAGCCTGGAAAAAAAAAAAACACATAAAATACTTAGGAACTAATTTAGTAAAAGAGCAAAAGTCCTGTTCACTGTAAAACATTATGGAGAGAAATTCCAGGAGACCTAAAGAAATGAAGTGATATACCATGTTTGTGGAGAAGACCCAACATTAAGATATCTGTTCCCAAATGGATCTATAGAATGAATAGCAAACCCTAAAAAATCCTAGCAGGCATTTTTGTGGAAATTGATAGCCTGACTCTAAGATTTACGTGAAAATGCAAAGGACTTAGACTAACTAAAACAACTTTGAAAAAGAACAAAGTTGGAGGACTTACTCTGTTGATTTCAGGATCTATTCTAAATCTCAGACGGTGTGGTACTGGTATAAGGTTAAACAGATAGACCAATGAGACAAAATAGAGTCCAAAAATAGATCCATTAATCAATTCAATGAGAAAAGGACTTTTTAAAAAACAGTTGGTACTAAAACAACTGAATAAAACTGGAACTACTGGATAACTATTGGGGGAAAAAATGAATTGACTCCATATATAAAAAGTACCTACACTTCCTTCATAAACCTATATATGAAACCCAGAGTCACAAAAATATTTTTTTTAAGATTTTATTTATTTGATAGAGACACAATGAGAGAGGGAACACAAGCAGGGAGAGTGGGAGAGGGAGAAGCAGGCTTCCCACTGAGCAGGGAGCCCGATACGGGGCTCGATCCCAGGACCTTGTCACAAAACTTTTAAAAGAAACATAGAATATCTTTGCAGATTTGAAGTAGGTAAATATTTCTTTGATCAACAAAAATCATAACCAAAAAACTAAAATTTTGATAAATTGGCCTTTATCAAAATTTAAAATATCTGCTAATCAGGGGTGCCTCGGTGGGTCAGTCTTAAGTGTCTGCCTTTGGTTCAGGTCATGATCCTAGAATGCGGGGGTCGAGCCCCACATCAGACTGCCTGCTCATCGGGAAGCCTGCTTCTCCCCTATCACTCCCCCTGCTGTATTCCCTCTCTAGCTGTGTTTCTCTCTGTCAAATAAATAAATAAAATCTTTAAAAAAATCTAATCATGGCACGCCTGGGTGGCTCAGTTGGTTAAGCGACTGCCTTCGGTTCCGGTCATGATCCCGGAGAGCCGGGATCGGGTCCCACATCTGGCTCCCTGCTCAGCGGGAAGCCTGCTTCTCCCTTTCTCACTCCCCTTGCTTGTGTTCCCTCTCTGGCTGTGTTTCTCTCTGTCAAATAAATAAAATCTTTAAAAAAAAAAAATCTAATCAAAAAACAATCTCTATGAAAATGAAAATGCAGGCTATAGTTTGTGAGAAAATATTTTTCAATGCATTACCTGACAAAATATTAATATCCAAAATCAAGAATGCCTATGAATAATGCAAGGACCCAAAAATAAACAGATTGAAAATGGAAAGATTTGAGCAGGTAAGTGTGCAAAAGGAGACAAACAAAGGCCAATAAATGTGAAAAGGTGCTCAAAGTCTTTATAGTCATCAGGGATATGCACATCAAAACCATGAGATACCACTCATTGGGAAATTCAATAAAATATTAACTAGAACAACTAAAGTTAAAAAGACTAGTAACATGAAATCTTAGTTTTCATACATTGCTAATGGGGATGAAAAATGGCACAACCATTTAGTCTTTTACATATTCATCTTCCCTGTGACCCAACAATTTTACTCCTGAATATTTATTCAAAGGAAATTGAGTAAATATATCCAACATATCCAAACATATATCCAAAACAAGACCTGTAAAGAATATTCATAGCAGCCTTATTCATAATAGCACAAGACTGGAAACAACCCAAACATCTATCATTAGGAGAATGGGCAAATTGTGGTATATTCACATAATGGAATTCTCACAATGAAAGAGTGAATTACTGATACACAAAACAGCAGGGATGAATCTCAAAAACATTTGTCTTGAATGAAAGAATCTAAACACACAAATAATACTTTATGATTCCATTTATACAAAGTTATACAAAGAACAGGCAAAAGTAATCTTTCATGATAAAAATCAGAAAGTGGTTGCTTCTGGCAGAGAGGGAATAGACTGGAAAAAGGCACAAAGGACTCTCTGAAATAATGGATATATTTCAGAAGTTGTTTGGAGTGTTGTCTATATAGTGTATACAATTGTCAAAACTTACTGAACTGAACACTGAAGAAGTATACATGTTACTGTATATGAATTATAGCTCAATGAAAAGTTAAAACAAAAATACACAGGGAAGGGGTGCCTGGGTGGCTTGGTGGATAAGTGTCTGTTTTTGGCTCAAGTCATGATCCTGGACTCCCAGAATCGAGCCCTCCATCGGGCTCCCTGCTTGGTGGAAAGTCTGCTTCTCCCTCTTTCACTCCCTCTGCTTGTGTTCTCTCTCTAGATGTGTTTGTATCTGTCAAATAAATAAATAAAATCTTAAAAATACACAGGGAAATGAAAAGGAAAGGCACTGATTAAGGGGAAGTATTTGTAATACCTATATCTAACAAAGTTCTTGTATGTAAAATAGGGAGCTCTCAGAGCCCAGTTATGAGTTAAATACTTGAGCAAAGATGAATTGTTCTAGTTCATGAAATGTGCAGCTACAAAATCATAAATCTGATTGCATCCATCGCTCTTCCTCTAATAATGATAGTTTTTTCTTTTCATTTATAATGATTTGACATAGAGAATTAACATGTAATGTTTTAAAATTTATTATTATAGGGGCGCCTGGGTGGCTCAGTTGGTTAAGCGACTGCCTTCGGCTCAGGTCATGATCCCGGAGCCCTGGGATCAAGCCCCACGTCAGGCTCCCTGCTCAGCGGGAAGCCTGCTTCTCCCTCTCTCACTTCCCCTGCTTGTGTTCCCTCTCTAGCTGTGTTTCTCTCTGTCAAATAAATAAATAAAATCTTAAAAAAAATAAAATAAAATAAAATTTATTATTATAAAGATGTATATGGACATATACTAGGTGTATTTCTTATTACCAACCCAAACAAAACCTAATCCAGACTTCCATGTTGTTACAAAGTAAATCATATTTGGGGAGAAAGGATTTTGCTGCATGTAAACTGGATTGAAACAGGTGAAGCCCCTAAACCTCATAAAATGTTAAAACAGGATTATTGGTAATAATTTCAGAAGTAAACATCATAAAATATTATAGCTTAAAGTGGAAATACATTAAGTCAACCATACATAATAGAACTGGATCCACAGTAAAAGAAATGTGCTGACTTGAATGTGTGTCTTCTGTTTGTTTTGATAAAAGAAATGAGTTGACCAAACTTTGATGGTTGGTTCCCCCCCCCCCCCCAGTGTTCTTGCTACACATTCACTGAGGAGTGAATTTGCTAATTTTCGTTAAACATAACTTTTAAAACGCAAATAGAAAAACTTGAGTCTTCAGAATTTATGTGTAACACACTGAACTTAAAAACCTTGTTCTAATGGGCCAGTGACATTCAGTATTATCCAGTGACCTGGCAGGTGCATTCAGGTTCCTTTTAATTATGGACTGTCTGCTAGACTGTATTGGTTCCAAACCTCCACACAATTATGGAGGCAATATTCTTTTTTTTTTTTTTTAAGATTTTATTTATTTGACAGAAAGCAGAGAGAAACACAGCTAGAGAGGGGACACAAGCAGGGGGAGTGGGAGAGAGAGAAGCAGGCTTCCTGCTGAGCAGGGAGCCCGATGCGGGGCTCGATCCCGGGACTCCAGGATCGTGACCTGAGCCGAAGGCAGTTGCTCAACCAACTGAGCCACCCAGGCGCCCCGCAATATTCTTAATATATGAAGAAAAAGCATTTTGCTTGAAATATTAATATATAAATATATATAGGAAGGAAGCACAACCTTTAGGGATCCTTATTACAGTGTTGTGGGAGAAAAAGGGGGTCAAAGTGATCTCTAATTGCTGACTATTAAATAGCTAGGGCATACTTTCTTCCTGGTGTTTTATTATCTCTTGCTACTTTGTATTAATGCCCTATCTCCAAAAATACCTCTACTCATTTGTCAAAAAAAAAAAAAAATTATATATATATATAAATACGTATCTTTACTGAGTGCCTATTTTGTGCCAAGTGCTATGGTGGATACTGTATGATGCATGATAAGCAAGATAGACATCATCCTGCCCTTATAGAAAGTGTAGGGCAATACTGAGGTAAAATTTAGAACACTGTTACAGAAATCATCAGGAGCTACTGATGCCTGGGCCCAGAGGGGGGCTTTGTGGGTCACAGGAAGTAAACAGAGTTCAGGAGATTTAGGGATGTCATAAATAGGACTTAACTGCTAGGATGTGGAAGTTGAGAGAGAATGAGTCAAGGATAATAGATAGGTTTTCAGTTGGGGCATTTCATTCATTTATATCTTAAACGTGATAGATACCTTGATGACCACCATCTGTAATGTAACTGTAATTTTGCTTTTTGCAGTTACCTTTCTGTTTTTCACCCTCTCCTTTTTTTAATTTGGTGGGTATGCCTGAAGTTTTCTTTCCCTTTATGTTTTGTTTTGTTATGTCTGTTGTAGAAGACTGCCTTCACCCTACTAGAACCCACTTTGCCTATAAAGTGCCTGGAAATATCTTCCTAAATGGCCCTTAACCAATGCCTGAGGGGGGCAGGAAGAGAAAAGCTCAGCCCCCTTGCTTTGCGTTAGGACAACACAACTTGTTGGGACTGTGAAACCTACCTTATATTTCAGAGATCCCCTGCAGATTTGACTAATGCTAGATAATGGTATAAGTTATCAAATTGATTAATAATTGTATAATTTAGCAAAATAATACATACGTATTTTTTAAAGTAAAAAAATAACCAGAAAAGATCTCTCAACAAAAAATAAAATGTGATATCTCCATTACCTTGATTCTAAGCATGAGTTTATAGGTTATTTATTGACTTCCTATTTTAGTAGATGAGTTTAGCTGTTTTTTTCCTCCCACCACTCTCCCAATATAGTTACATCAAAATGTTTTATTAAATCAATATTCAGTGTTTCATTATTATATAAATATGCTGACCCAGGTCATTAAATTTTTGCAAAATTTTTTATTTCTGAAATTTATAATTGCCTCATATTTTATTTCTTTAGTTTTCTTTGAGCTAAAGGCCAAGATGTCTCACACTCTTCAACATCTCTAAAATCTCTCTCAATGTCGTTTTCTAAACAGATGAACTTGGCATGAGATATTATCAGTTCTACTTTCTCCTATGTATTTTCTTCATAGCGACCTCCATTACCTGGAGTAGTATAAAGTATTTCCTGGTCAGCAATTGTTATGGAATGTTCCTGTCATCCTAGGAATTCCTCTTCCTTCTTGTGTTAGAGTCACTGTTTACTAGACACTACTTTTTCCTCCCTTGTTTTGATGGAGTTCAAAATCTAATAAACTCTAAAAAAAAGGTATACGTAAAGTACATTTTACTTCAGTTCACATATCTAAGGATAGCTTTGTTCAAGCATCATTATCATTTGAATTATGATTGATCATTTGATCAGGCAATCTAGATTGAATTCTAGATTGGAAATGATTTTCATTCACAATTTGAAGGCATTTTTCCGTTGTCTTCTAGTTCTCAGTACCGTTCAGAAGCTGTTTTAAGATCTTTTGCTCCTAGTAGTCTGAAGCTTCTACAATATTATGCCTTGGGTAGGTTTTTTTCCTTCATTCTTTTTTTCATTATATCAAACAATCTGGCGGATTTTTTTACTCTTAAAACTCTTGAGAATTTGTAAGTTATCATTAATTGTTTAATAATCACACACACAGTTTTCTCTGTTCTTTTTGTGAGTCTTGTTAATCTCTTATAGGGTCATTAGATTGGTTTTCTAATTTTTTTTCTTTTCTCTTATATTGTCTATCTCTTTACCTTTTTGGTCTTTCCAGAAAAGTTCTTCACTTGTCTTTAACCTTTTAACTGATTTTTTCTGACTACCCATTCTTAAAATCTAAGAGCTCTTATTTTCTATTTCATTTCATTATATCCTTTTTTATGTATATTTAAACATCTGGGACACCTGGCTGGTTCCGTCAGAAGAGCTCATGACTCTTGATTTTGGGGTCATGCGTTCCAGCCCCACCTTGGGTGTAGAGATTACTTAAACCTCTTGAAAAATAAATAAATAAAGATCCTAAGTTTTCATCTTTATCTTTCCTTGTCTGTTTCTTCTGAGTTTGTTTATTCTGCTCACTTGGTACAGTTTTTCCTCTTTAATGTGAGAAGCTTCCCCACCCATCTGGCAGTCCCTAGCTGTCTCTCCAACCCAACAGTAAGCTGTTAAGCTAATTGAAAGCTCTGTGCTCATGAGTGAGACTTGCTGACTAGTTGCCTTCACAGTAGAGCAGTTAGGTGCAGTTGCTTTTGGGGTTATGGAACTGCCAAAGGTCAGTCTTTTTGTCTTTTTGCTGAAACTAATCATTTTCTCCAGAAAAGACCCTCCTGATTCCTGACTGACAGGTATGGATATAAGACCATCTGTCAGCATTTTGGAGCTAGATGAGGGAAGGGATTTCATTACACAGAATAATTTTCCTATTTTTAGTTCCATATGTCACAGCCCTTCTTTATGCCCACTGTCCCTAACTCCAGAATTTCTCTTATTTAAATTATCTGGTCTCTTATTGAGGTAGGGAAGGGGAAGTTGTCTGATCACACTAAGGGGCTATAATTCAGTAACCACTTTCTGTCCTTACCTCATATCTGCCAAGGTGTTATATCCTGTCCTCCCCATTTTCTTTGTTTGGTTAGTCTCAGCCAGTTTCCATGTCTGGCTGGAGTCAGGGTTGCCTTTTCAGCTTTAATTGAAGCTGGCTGCCCTGGAATGCATGTGGTTCTTTCAGTGCCTCAAAAGTTACATTACTTATGTGCCAAGTCCCTCAGAAACTTCACTGTTTTAAAAAAAGATTCCAAAGAGCTAATATGACATGCAAGCTCAGCACAGCACTGGCCCTATATCCATTTTATTAAGTACCTAGAAAGGTTATTCCAGGCAAAGTTGTGTTCCCAGAGCCTAGTGTTTCTTATTGCCAAAGACCACAGCAGACAGTATGTAGCATCAGCATAAACAAAAGTGAGTGGAGAAAACACTCATTTCTGATTCAATAAGATAGTTATTTATTATCAAATTATAATCAGAAGTCTGATTGGTAAGCACAGAGTCAGAACAAAAAGAATTCATTTTACATAAACCTGTTTCAGGCATAAGGCTACAACTGTATCTGCCAAAAGCAATGCTCAGTTGTTAAGCATCTGCCTTCAGCTCAGGTTATGATCCTGGAGTCCTGGCACCTAGCGCCCAGCTCAGCAGGAAGCCTGCTTCTCCCTTTCCCACTCCCCCTGCTCATGTTCCCTCTCTGGCTGTGTCTCTCTCTGTCAAGTAAGGTAGAGTCAGCCTGATGAGCTCCCTTCTTCCCAGAGCATCTGCTTCATTTGACTTGAATTGGGTGGTTGAGAGGATCCTTTCTAACCCCGAAATTCTGTGAATCTGATGGGCTTTTTATTTATATTATGGAGTTCTTTGTTTTTCTGTGAAATTCCACATTTTCTGCAATTGAAGATGGGCTAAAAATGCCACTACTATGTGTACATGTGTGCTGCTTCAGAGCCTGGAGCCTTCTGGGACTTGATAAGGTAAAGCTGCTAAGCACATAACAGCAGCAGTTTTCCCATCTGGCCTCTTTGATAGCAGTCAGCTCCCCATTTGGGGGAAGCTAGAGTCAGTCTTTCAGTCTTTAGGTAGGTGTTACTGTTCACAGTTCTAGCGTTGTGGACTACTGCTACGAAATTCATTTCCTGTGTATTATAGAATGAGAACTATGTAGGACCAAAATGATAAAAAGATGTATCCTGTTTAGAGCAATTTGGCTTTGGTCTTTTTTGGGGGAAAGTAATAATAACAGTCAAGTTAGAGAGCTGTATAAATGGGTACCAAGCACTGACCTGTCATGAACTTTCTTCCTGCAGGATTCCGAACAAATAATAGATGTACCTTTGACAACTGTTGTGACCTTTGTGGACATTACTCAGAAGCCAGAGCCTCCAAGGGGCCAGCCTAGAATAGACTGGAAACTGCCATTAGACATCTTTTTTCCCTTCAAAGTGGCATTCAGCAGAGGAATAGACTCTCAGAAAGGCTCAGTTTCTCCTATCCTTATCCTGTGTCTCTTAGTACTTGGAGTTCTCAAGCTAGAAATCAGGTGAAACAAGAAGAATCAGATTTCAATTTTCCCTATGGGAAGTTCTGAGACAGCCTACTTATCTTGGCTAAATAGGTCCATACCTGCTTGTGACCAGAGGAGAGATATAAGATAACAGAGGACCTACTGAAGGAATGTTTGTATGTGAAAGAAGGGATTTTTGAAAAGCAATAAAAATACCTTCCTCATCATAGCTCTCTATTTAGGACTCTGTAGACCACCAAGTACACATTAGGTTCTCTACTTCTCAAGCTAGAAAGAACACAAAGAGCCCTTCCTCCAACCCTTCCGCTTGTGTTATCCCTCACTGAAGTTTTGCAAGATCATCCATCTGCTCACAGGCACACTTAGGCCCAGCATTAAAAGGAACGTGCTCCTGCTGTCCCCCGGATGAACTTGCGAATGGATGCCCTCTGGACTTGAGAAGAGCTGACCATTGGGAACAGAAAACTGCTGGCTAAGGATTTCATCGCGCCCCTCCCCATTCCCTTGGGCCACACTCTGCCTGGGCATGAGTGACAAGAACAGTTCTTTCTAATCAGTTTACAAAATGAATGTGGAATCCCAGCCCCTCTTTTTTGCTAGCAAATGATCGTACCACTCATTTCTGGATTTTTGCTTTCTTCATTGTGGTGAGGAGAAATTGATTGAGAGCTTTGTTGTGCTAATTCCAGCATCACAGAGAAGCTGGCGTGATCACCTCATGATTATTTATCCATGTTTAGTTTTAAAGGGGGGAAAACCTTTTATACATAGCACAGTGGCATTCAAATTGATGTACTTGGGTTCTTTTTCAGGGATTGTAGCTAAACATAGCAGGATAGGTTAGATTGGAAGGGAGCGTGGAAGAGTGAAGGTGATGCCAGGAGCCAGAGGATTGGGAGCCTAAAGTGACTGTAGTAGAAACACTGAATGGGAAAATGGGCGCTGAGATGGGGTAAGTAACATTATATAGGGACTTGAAATCCAGGCAGAGAGAACTGGAAGATAGTCTTTTTTTTCCCCCAGAACATATTAATGATTTGAATCTAGAATTGCCTTTTAATAAAGCATATACTTCATTATAATACATCTTACTTCATGAGCAGAAAATGCTAATTGTAAAAGCCATCTCTGATGGGTTTCCTTTTGCCCACTCCAAAGTACCCTGAAAGTAACCTATGTCCCTGGAGGAAAGGGGCAAGGTTCTCATAGCAGTTATTACCAAACCAGGAGGAAGTGCCTCTGTACAGGGGACATTCTGCACAGGGGGAGTCGGGACCTGGGAAGCTGATGGCATGGTTCCCACTAGAGTACGTTTTGTAGATGTTAATATGAATTCAGCAGCCCTTCCTCCCAAGAGGCCTGTACCAAAACAGACCACAAAGTGTCTAGAGTATTTAGGGACTCCTAAATACTAGAGTATTTAGGGACTCCTAAATACTAGAGTATTTAGGGACTCCTAAATACTAGAGTATTTAGGGTCTCCAGTTTGGGCTTCTTAAAGGGAAATAAACTTATGTGACAATTAACCCTATCTTATGTGGTAGGAGACATCTAATTTGCTCCCAACAGCCTACAAGTTCTTAGAGTCTGATCCCTCTATTTCTTTATTCACATGATTATTCCCATGCCCAGGTGCTATGAAAGCATCCTGTGCCTCAACCAAAAAAATTTGTAAGTCACATACCGTATAAGTCACCCTTTTAAAATACAATTCAGTGGTTTTTAGTATATTCAGATTTATGTAACCATCACCACTAATTCCAGAATACTTTAATCACCTAAAAAGAAACCCCATTCTGATTAGCAGTCCCATTTCCCCTTTTGCCTGGGTTCCTAGCAGTCACTAATCTATTTCCTCTCTATATAGATTTACCTGTTCTGGACTTCTCATATAAATGGGCTATACAATATGTCTTATACAATATATACAATACAATATATGACCTTTAGTGTTTGTATCGTCATATTTTCAAGTTTCCTATTGTAGCATAGATGGATAATATTCCAGTGTATGATTATACCACATTTTATTCATCAGTTGATGGACATTAGGGTTCCTACTTTTTGGAAGTTATGATTAATGCTGCCTTGAACATTCATGTACAAGTTTTTGTGTAGACTTATGATTTTATTTTGACTATATACCTTAGAGTGGAATTTATGGGTAATATGGTAACTCTGTGTTTATCTTTTTGAAAAAACTGCCAAAGTCGAAATCCCACCAGCAGTGTGTGAGTATTCCAATTTCTCCACATCTTTGCCGAGGCTTGTTACTGTCTTTCTTACTTTAGCCATCCTAGGGGATGTGCAGTGGCATCTCATGTGCTCTACCATGCCCTTTCAAACTAGTACGTAGAGATTGTAACACCAGAAATCGGCACATCTGTTCTTCCACGACAGGAATACCTCAAGTGTTCTTTTCCTCTCTACCTCTCTGCTAATTTAATTGCTTGTAAATCTAGTTTCCAATTACAAGACTACTTAACATATCTTAGATAAGATTTTTTTTTTAAGATTTTATTTATGGGGTGCCTGGGTGGCTCAGTTGGTTGGGCGACTGCCTTCGGCTCAGGTCATGATCCCGGAGACCCAGGATTGAGCCCCACATCTGGCTCCCTGCTGGGCCGGAAGCCTGCTTCTCCCTCTCTCACTCCCCCTGCTTGTGTTCCCTCTCTAGCTGTGTTTCTTTCTGTCAATTAATAAATAAAATCTTTAAAAAAAAAAAGGGTCTCCGGGATCATGACCTGAGCCGAAGGCAGTCGCCCAACCAACTGAGCCACCCAGGCGCCCCATATCTTAGATAAGATTTTATGGTTCTCTCTAGCCACTCTCCTCGTAACAGACCTTGACATTTTTTAAACCATTTTAAACAATGCAGTCTTCTTAGTTCCCTCCCTTTATCTATACAGGTTATCAGCTATTTGATTTACTGCACAAAAAGCTCTGTATTTTGACCATGTATTCAACTTAAAGAACAAGTTTTATTGTAAAAGTGTATGTACAGTTTGCATAGAATGAAATTGAAATCCCAGGCAGACATATTGGGCATGGAGAAATAAGTACTCTCAAAAACTTTCTAGGGAATTGTAAACTGGTAGAAACATGGAGAGAAGGGCAGATAACTATTTGATAATGTGTATCAAAAGCCTTAAAATTGTTTATAAACTTTGACCCAACGATTGCACTTCTTGGACATTTTCAAGGAGGGAAAAATATCCAACAGTGGAGAATTAAATATGATATATCCATAGATTGCAGTGTTGTACAACTATAAAAATTGGGTAGACTTACCTTAATTACACTATGATCTATTTTTAAGTGAACAAAACAGACTATAAAGTAGAGCATATATCTGTGATCTCTTTTTTTTTTTCAACAAAAGCTGTACATGTATACTTAGGCAAACAAAAAAGTCTGGAAAACTAGTATGCAAAAATGGGGATTTTTAATATTTTTAAAAAGATTTTTATTTGAGAGAGAGAGTGGGAGCACAAGCGCAAAAGCAGGGATAGCGGCAGGCAGAGGGAGAAGTAGGATCCCTACTGAATAGGGAACCTGATTCTGGGCTCCATCCCAGGACCCTGGGATCATGATCTGAGACGAAGGCAGATGCTTGACAGATTGAGCCACCCAGATGCCCCAAAATGGGGACTTTTAAAAAAATAATAAGCATTGGGGACCGCCTAGGTGGCTCAGTCGTTAAGCGTCTGCCTTCAGTTCAGGTCATGATTTCCGGAGCCCTGAGGTTGAGCCCCACATTGGCCTCCCTGTTCAGCAGGAAGCCTGCTTCTCCCTCTAATCACTCCCCCTGCTTGTGTTCTCTCTCTAGCTGTGTTTCTGTCAAAAAAATAAAATCTTTAAAAATAATAATAATAGGGCGCCTGGGTGGCTCAGTGGATTAAAGCCTCTGCTTTCAGCTCAGGTCATGATCTCAGGGTCCTGGGATTGAGTCCCGCATCAGGCTCTCTGCTCAGCAGGGAGCCTGCTTCCCTCTCTCTCTCTGCCTGCCTCTCTGCCTACCTGTGATCTATCTCTCTGTCAAATAAATAAAATATTTTTAAAAATGATAATGATAAGCATTGCACCTGGGTGGCTCAGGTCATGATTCCAGGGTCCTGGGATGGAGTTCCGCATCTGGCTCCCTGCCCTGCGGGGAGCCTGCTTCTCCCTCTCCCTCTGTCTCCCACTCTGCCTGCTTGTGCTGTCAAATAAATAAATAAAATCTTTAAAAAAAATTTCTGATTTTTATAATCAGAGAAAATAAAACTACATTTTGAAGGAAACGTGCTCTCCAAAAGAAACCTCCCTGTTTAGTGTATGTAAGAATGTTCTGTATTTGAGTAACTTCCCTTTTCTATTGATGTATTTTTTTTGGCATTCTGGGCCTGTCTTTGGAATCAAAGGTTCTGAAATGCCACTCACATCATAATCTTCTGGGGTATTTTACGAAAATACTGATTTCTGGGCCCTACTCTTAGAGATTCTGATTCACTCCTGGGAAAAGGAGGTTCAAAGAATCCGTATGTTTAAGAGGCTTTCCTGGTACTTCTGATATGCAGCCTGGTGTGCAAAACTGTGCAGCTTCCCCACCCCCACACCTGCCCAGCCCTGCCTGTGCTTAAACAAAATATGCTCTCTGAGGAAAACACAAGTAGGAAAGAGGGAGACTCTGAGTTCTAATTTTAAGAGTGGATCTGCATTCACCTTTGGAATAGTTCTAGTTGTCAGGGATTAAATACAATCTTTTTAAAAAATAAGACTATTTTTAAATGTAATACTCTCACCAATGCCCCTGCCAAACAAGAGTTGGGCTGGGACCCTTGGGGAAACCGCCAGACGACGAGAGGTTAAATCATTTTATTGCAGTGACAAAATTTTCGTATTTAAACAGCAGAAGTTTGCGGAAAGTGTGGATTCTGTGTATTCTCCAACCTATTTCTGAGGCGCGCCTCGACTGTAATGTTCAACACTGACAGACGCACGTCATGGGCTCTACCAGCAGCTATGGGGGCAGGCGTATCTCCCGCCGCTTTGTGAAGCTCAATGGGGCCCCGGTCCCCGGGAGGGACGCGGACGTGCACCCCGAGATGTCGGGCCCCGCCTCCCGCCCTCGGCCCCGGCAGGCGGGGCCCCGCCACGTGGAGCGCAGACCCGATTCTCCAAGGCGTCTACGCTGTTGCCGCTGCGTAGCTCCGGCTCGGTCCTTCGCCCCACGTCAGCGGCGGAGGCCCCGCGGCCTGCGTTTACTCCAGCGCAGCTGACGTAACGTCATCTTGCGGGACGTGGACGGAAGAAAAAGGAGAGTAAGCCGGCGCCGGAATCTGCCCGGCGTGGGGTGCGGACCAGGCGGCGGGGTCGGGCAGCGGGTTCCGGCGGCGGCGCGAAGCAGGTACGCGGCGGGGTGGCGGCGGGGATGGCGCGGCGGCGGCGCCTCCGCGGGGGCTGATGGGGCGCGCGGGCCGCGGCGCGGGAAGGTGCACGCCGGCCCACTAGCGACCCCGGGGGCTGCAGGGGCGTGGGCCGGGGGGGAGGCCGGGCCCGAGACTGGCTGTGGGCTCGTGGCGGCTGATGGCGGCTGCCTGGGCGGCGCAGGGAGCGCGGGCCGCCTTTGTGGTGGTCCCATATGCCCGGGCGGGGAGGCTCCAGGGTCCGAGGAGCTTGGGGCACTGGCCTCCGCGGCCGCCCTTAGTTACTCCCACGTGGAGGAACCGCTCCAGGTGGAGGCCTCGGGGCCCAGCGGACGCCTCTCCGGGAGTCCGGAATCAGCCGCTAGTTCACCTGCCCTGCGGCTGGTGATGTACCTTGGTTTGTAACTGGCCAGGCGCCGACTCTCAGCGGCCTGTGTGCGCGGTCCCCTGCCCGGGCTTTCGTGCTCCTCTCTTTCAAAACCAGGCCCCCAGCAGGGGGGGGAGTTCGCTCGGACTGCCCTTTGCAGTGTGGCACGCGGTATGTGAGTATAGTACCGCCGTGGCACACCCGGGCGCACCCAGACTCCTCCGCCCCCCATCGTTAGCCCCTGCTCTCCGAGGCGGCTAGGTTTATCACACCATCTTTGTTGCCAAGACTGTGTTTCTGGATGAAGTTTGATGGGGCTTAAGTTCATTTTTTTTGTCCAAATCAGTAAGATAAAGGCATTCTGTTTAAAACGAGTGAGGGTGTTTGGGTGGCTCTGTCGGTTAAGCGGCTGCCTTCTGCTCAGGTCCTGATCCCAGGGGCTTGGGTTCGAGCCCCACATATCCGCTGGGCAGAGAGCCTCCCTCTCTCTCTGCCTACTGCTCCCCCTGCTTGTGCTCTCCCTCTCTTTCTCTCTGTCGAATAAATAAAATCTTAAAAAACAAAACAAAACACAAAACCCATGAGTGAAGAGATACTTGAGAATGACCTGAGTCAAAACATGAAAACTTTTTTAAACTGATGACATTGAGTCTAGACACACACATACCCTTTGCCCCCTGGAATCAGCTGTCTGCTTTTCCAGAGCATAATAAACTCTGACAGGAGAACCATTCATTTCAGGCTGTGTGGTACAGGGAAGAGGCCAGGAAGGCTTGGTTTCTGGGTCATTCTTGAACCTAACAAGTTAGTGACCTTGAACATTCAGAGCTTTCAGTTATTGTAAGAGAGAGATAAGCAGTAAGTTTAATTCGTGATTATGTCCATCAAAGAATATTCATTGAATTCTTAATTCTGTGACACATCCTCAAGGATGTAAAGAGAAAGTTATAGGACATCATTAATGCATAAAAGAGGGAGCACAGCTGACACTTGTTGAGCATCTGTTGTACTTAAGATTCCATACATTGTCTCATTTAATTCTCAATAAACCCAAGAGGTCCTTACTGTTATTGTCCATGATTTACAACAGAGGAAACTGAGACTTAGAAAGATTCAGTAACCTTCCAGAAGGCACATAGCAAGTGCAGAGCTGAACCCCAAATCTGTCCAACTCCACAATCCATGTTCCCTGTGTTCCCTGTCCGTGGGAAGTTGCTGTCAGTGGGAAGTTTATAATCTAGGTGGGAAAAGCAACAGTAACACATAAACCAGTTAAAAGCTAACCTGTATGATTATATACAATTTTGAATGCTAGAACTGTTGAGCAAGTTTTCACGAGACAGGACTAGAATTTTAGTGTCACAATTTGATTATTTTACCCTCTTGGAGTTTCTTTTGGAGAATTCATATGTAAATAATTGCTTAGCAACAATTACTGAAGGAGGGATGCCTGGGTGGCTCAGTCTGTTAAGCCTCTGCCTTCAGCTCAAGTCATGACCCCAGGGTCCTGGAATCGAGTCCTGCATTGGCCTCCTTGCTCAGCGGGGAGTCTGCTTTTCCCTCTGCTGCTCACCCCACCTGTGCTCTGTCTCTCTGATAGATAAATAAATAAATAAATATCTTTGAAGAAACAAAAACAATTACTGAAGGAATTTATATAAGCACGCAAAGACCATGGGCTTATGTCCTCCTTAGATGTTATGCAGATAATTTTCTCTTGGGATGTTCCAGACTGTCACAAACTGAAGTCAACAAAGACAGCACTTAACAATTTCTGTTGCCTATTGGATGACGTATCTTTTTTTTTTTTTTTTAAGATTTTATTTATTTATTTGACAGAGAGATCACAAGTAGGCAGAGAGGCAGGTAGAGAGAGAGGAGGAAGCAGGCTTCCTGCTGAGCAGAGAGCCTCATGCGAGCCTCGATCCCAGGATCCTGAGATCTTGACCTTAGCCGAAGGCAGAGGCTTTATTAACTCACTGAGCCACCAGGTGCCCGGATGACATATCGTTTACAGCAGATGTAAGGTATATCCTGCCAATCTCTCCTCTCCTCTTTCTGTGCCTTTGAGCAATAGAAATTGAAAAGCAATACGTGCTACTCCTTGTTTTTCTTCACTGTGGGGCTGTTAGTCTTTTGAGACATGTTTAAGAGGGTTGGAATATATTCACCAATCCTTAGAGCAAAAGTTAAAAACAAGCTTGCAAGCAAAGAGGGTGCAGTATTTTTCTTATCTTGTGAAAACAGTAATGTCCCTGTAGCATGAGAGCTGAAGTAATGAATGGCTTATTCTTACGTGCATGTATAGGAGGGAGCCCCCTGCCTTTTTGTGAAGTAAGCTGTTCCTTATCTGAAACTTCAGGTTTAACCTGGGCGGGGTGGGGGTGGGGTATGCCCTTAACCACCATATTTCCCAGCTCGGGTTTCTAGCCAAGTACTCATCCTTGAAGCAGAGTGCCCATAGTCATTTAAAATGCCAACCATTTGTAGGCATTGCACTCCTTCCAGGCATGCAAGAGTGAGCTTTAGATCCTGTGGGCAGCAGGACGAAAGATAGCAGTAGCCTCTGGCCTTTATGTCCTCTTTTTGTGTCAGCTGGGGTCAAGTAGACCTTTCAGATATGTGGTTTTCAGAGGTTTTTTTTTTTTTAAGATTTTATTTATTCAACAGAGAGAGATCACAAGTAGGCAGAGAGGCAGGCAGAGAGAGAGAGGAGGAAGCAGGCTTCCTGCTGAGCAGAGAGCCTGATGCGGGCCTCCATCCCTGGATCCTGAGATCAGGACCTGAGCCAAAGGCAGAGGCTTTAACCCACTGAGCCACCCCGGTGCCCTGGTTTTCAGAGTTCTTTTGGGAGGTGATAAGCAGGAAGGTGGAGATGGCCACTTACTGGATGCTGGATCTGTTTTTCGTTTGTTTGAGATTCCCTAATGGTGTAGGAATTGTAGTGAAGATTGAGTATCAATACAGAAACCTTGTACTTTAACTTTTTTGTCACTAGGATGTTTATAAACCTTAATTGTCATTTGCTTACATAAAAACTAAGGAGGTCCTAGGAAAAGAAAGTTCGAGGTGGGACCTGGGAAAGAGCCATTTCTTGTCTCTTTCCTTTCTATATACAGAGCAGGTGGGAGTGTCCCTAATACAGAAGAGTTTGGAGCAGAAGAGTCAAGTTTTTACTCTGAGAGTATGAGGAAGTAGAAGAAAATAAAGTTAATTGCCTATTATTTTCATTTTCATCTTTTAAAAATGCGTTCTACAGGTACTTTGATCCTTGACCACGTCGCAACATGTTGAGTCAAGTCTACTGCTCCAGGTTCCAGCCCTTCCGCCAGCGGCTCCTGCCCTGGGTCCAATCCACAGCCCTCTCCAGATCTCGTATGTACCACATGAAACTTGGAAGGATGTGGGAAGTTTAAAAGTGTGTTTCAGGGAAGGTTTGAAAGGAGAAAAAAGTTAATTTCACAGAATTGGGCAAAGATAGTAAGCAAGGAAACAGCCTACTGGTGAAATTTTCTAAGTATATTTATCAATAAAATGAAACTTTTGGAGGCGATGGCTTTATGGCATCAACTGTGGTGATGTTTTCACAGGTGTGTGCTTGTCTACAGAATCATCAAGTTGTACACATTACACATTAATTTTGTACAGCTTTTTGTATGCTTAATTGATTAATTAAAATGTAAAAACAAAATCTTCAAATAAGGTGTTACCTATATTTGTTTTTCCAATTTTTCCAAAATTTATTACAGGCTATTTTTGTTCCTTACCTTTTTTTGTAGTTAAGCTTTAATTTTGAGACCATTGTAGATTAATGTGCTATTGTAAGAACTAATACAGAGAGATCCCTTATGCCCTTTTACATGTTCTTCCAGTATTTCAGTCCAGATATTGACATTGATACAGTCAAGATACAATGTTTCCACCATTACAAGATCCTTCCCTTTTCTCTTTTATGGCTGTCCTCCTTCTCCCCATCCCTAACCGTTAGCAACCATTAACCTGTTCAACCAATTAATCTGTAATTAATTAACCATTAATTTCTATAATTTTGTCATTTCAAAAAATGTTATGTAAATGAAGTCATACAATATATGATCTTTGGGGATAGATTTTTTTTATTCTGCATAATTCTCTGGAGATTCCTGCAAGTTGTTGGGTGTATTGATTGGTGCCTTTTATTATTCAATAGTATTTAATGGTATGTGTATACCACAGTTAATGTAACCATTTACCCACTGAAGGGCATCTGGTTGTTTCCAGTTTTTTACTGGTATGAATAAGGCTGCTATGAACATTTGTGTACAGGATTTTGTGTGGACAGAGTTTGCATTTCTCTGGGATAAATGCCCAAGACTTCAGTTGCTGGATCATATAGCAGTTGCATGTTTGGTTATGTAAGAAACTACCAAACTGTTTTTGCAGAGTGGCTCTACCTTTTTACATTCACCCCAGCAGTGTATGAGTAGTCTGCTTTCTCTTCATCCTCATCAACATTTGATGTTGTCACCCTTTGATTTTAGCCATTGTGATAAGTGTGTAATCATACCTCAGTGTGGTTTTAACTTGCTTTTTCCTAATGGCTTATAATGTTAAACATCTTTTCTTATGCTAATTGGTCATCTTTATATCCTTTTTAGTGAAATGGTTCTTTCTCATCATTAATTGGATTGGTTTTTAGCTTTGAATTTCTAGAGTTCTTTCTCTTCTAAATACTAGTCCTTTACAGATATGTGGTTTGAAAGTATTTTCTCCCTATTTATAGCTTGTCATTTCATTCCTTTAACAGGATCATTCACAGAGGAAGTTTTTTTATTTTAATGATGTCTCATTTATCAATATTTTCTTTCAATGATTGTACATCTGGTGTCAAGTCTACGAGATTTGTTTAGCGCTACATCCTGAAGATTTCCTCCTGTGTTTTTCCTAAACGTTTTATAGCTTTACATTTTGGATTTAAGTGTATGATCCTCAAAATGGATCATACACTTAAATGCAATTTTTGTATAAGGTGTAAGGTCAAGGTTCATGGTTTTGTCTATGGACATCTAGTTATTCCAGCAGTGTTTGTTAAGAGGCTGTTTATCATGTTTTGAGTGGCTGTCTCCTTGATATCAGTTAAATCTTACCAGTAGTCTGTCTCCAGACCTTATAAGGGAACTTGCTTATCAACTAATGAAGCTTATCATCCAGAAAAAAAAATTTCTATTTCCCATTCACATAAAGAGGAATATAAGGGAGAAAAGATCAAGGTTGAGCGAGGTGCCCTAGGCTTTAAAACTAGCTGTGCTACTTACTTACTAGTAACTTTAGTGAGTTAAAAGAACTATAGATTTAGGTCACAGTTCTGTGTTGGACCCAGCTTAGTTGCACGGTAGTTCTGTGTGTGTGTCAGAACTCTTTGGCTCAGGGCGGATGGTTGAGGGCTGAATGACCTCTGCTGGGATGATTGGGTATCTCTGTTCCACATGGTCTCCTATCCTCCAGCAGGCTAAACATAATTTCTTCATGTGATGGTTTCAGGGTTCCCAAGAAGAGCATGCGTGGAAGCCACAAGACCTCTTGAGGCCTAAGCTCAGAATATATGCAGTGTTACTTCTGTTACATTTTACTAGTCGAAACAAGTCATAGGGCAGGCCCAGAATCCGTAGGTGGGAGAACAAATTCTACCTGTTGATGGAAGAAGCTTCAAAATATTGTGGCCATTTTTGCAATCTGGTAATGTTAGCAAGTTACTCAGCTTCTCTGGGCCTCAGTTTCCTTATTTATAAAAAGAATCTAATAATACCAGCTGACTGTGGTAATACCTAACTCATGAGACTTAACTCAGGGAAAATTCAGTACGATGATAGAAATAACACACTTTCGGGTGCCTGGGTGGCTCAGTGGGTTAAAGCCTCTGCTTTCAGCTCAGGTCATGATCTCAGGGTCCTGGGATCGAGGCCCGCGTCGGGCTCTCTGCTCAGCAGGGAACCTGCTTCCTCCTCTCTCTCTGCCTGCCTTTCTGCCCACTTGTGATCTCTCTCTGTGTCAAATAAATAAATAAAATATTTAAAAAAATTTTTTTTAATTTAAAAAAAAAAACACCTTTTTTAATAATGCCAGCTAATATTATTGAGTGTTTATTTTGTGCCAGTTTTTGTTTATGCATCAATTCATTTTATGCCCTACAGCAACCTTATGAGATAGGTAAGGTAACAGCAAATAAGCAGAAGGATTGAGATTCCAACCCAGACAGTCTAGCTCCAGAACCTACACCTATTCTTTTGTATGTCCTCTGCCTCTGTAAAAGGTGTGTGAATACCTAACATAGCTCTTTGTATGTAGTAAGTATTCAATATTTTTTCAGAGATTTTATTTGTTTATTTATTTGACAGAGAGATAGATCGCAAATAAGCAGAGAAGCAGACAGAGAAAGGGGGGGAAGCAGGCTCTCCCCGAGCAGAGAGCTCGATGTGAGACTTGAGATCATGACCTGAGCCGAAGGCAGAGGCTTAACCCTGTGAGCCACCCATGTGCCCCAGTATTCAATATTTTTATTGTTATTATTTATTCTCATTAGTGTAATTCATAGAGATACTTTCTGATCTTTTGTTTCCAGATTTCTCTGGATTCTGGAGCCCTTTTCACTGACCATGATAAGCAGAAGAACAGAAAAGAAATAAGAAAGGCCAAATGAGAAAGCATATACATTTAAACATAAGGAAATGGAAAGCGGGAAAGGGAGATAGAAATCCTGTCAGGGTCCTCTCTTGTTCAGGCCTGGAGCACAGGCTGATTGATTGCTGAACATGAGGGCTCCAATGCTAAGAAGGTAACAGACTTCTCCTCCCTTGGAGTATGGTGCATGGCATTTGTGAGGAATATGGACATCCCTCTTCTCACCCCCACCCCCAACACAGTGCACACATATACCTCTCACTATCCCCTCATACTAACCAGGAGGAGATGGCTTTTCTGTGGGACTTAGAGCCTAAAGGTCCCCTAGAAGATGGGAAGAGATTGCCCCTCCAGAAGCCTTGGATTTTTCCTAACTAATCAAGGCCTTCTCAGTCCTCAATACAGACTCTAAAAAAATACAAAAGACTGTAGAACATAAAAAATGGCCCCAAGAAAGGTAGGATCAATCTGGGAGTAATGCAAGTCCTCAGCATTGTTGAACGGGAAGCCCAAAAAGCCCAGGATCCCATAGAAATCTTCCTTGTACTAGAATCCACTGGATGTAACCGAGCCTTTACTTGCTTGAGACCTTATTCATGGTTGTTTCCTCTTGAACCTTGTGAGCTCCATCTGCTGTGACCCAGTTGTCTATAGCCAGGATGATCCTTGACTGCCTGGCACCCCGGTGTGCTCGTATCTTTGCTGATAAAGACTGTGGATCAGGAGCCTCTTTCATGCTAACCTGGCCTGCTAGATTCTGACTGGTTTCTGCCATTTGATCACCTGAAGTGACATGCTTGCCACTACCTGTGTCCTTAAGTGCCCTCTTACACTCTCGACCCATGCTTAGCACTCTTCAGGACAGGGCAAGGCCTGCAAGGACGGGAAAGAAAAATGGCTATCAGGCCTCCTCCTGACACTGTCAAAGGGATATGTGATAAGGGAGATGTAGCTCTGAGCTTTGCAAATAGCTGCTAAAATCCTAGGTCCAGACCCCACTCCTCTCTGTCAGGTCAATGAGGACAGAATTATTACGTATACAACTTTTAAGCTTAGACTTAGGTGGTATATTACTTATGATAATAGCACTGAAGACTGAGCCACAGTACATATATTGATAATGAACTTAATGAAGAAAAGGAACTCTCCAAGAACTTAGTCCTAACAACAAACCAGCCTGGTAGTTCCTGGAAGGAAGAGACAACCCATCTGTGGGTCCAGCAAGGGTGCCACGTCCCAGTTCTGTCCCACGTGATGGACTTACTGAGCAGGTTTGTGCCAGAAACTGGACTGCAAGCCTGTTGTGAAAAAAGGACTATATCATCTTTCCTGTATCTCCACAAACCTGAAGCATAAGCACTTTTTAAAGTGGTCATTTAAGAAAGGGAAGAAAGGACTCTTTACTGCTTCATTAAAAATACTAATTCTAAGATTTGTTTGTGAAGGAGGCAGAGAGGGAAGAGAACACACAGGATCTTCTAGTCCATGAGATTAAGAATCCGCTTGTTTACTCTCTATTGTTACACCATAGAGGAAACAATAGAAGCTACATTGTAGTTAGAGGAGTTAGTGGTGGGGAGTTAGCGGTAGTGGCTCTAGAGAAATCTGGGAAATCTGTCTGTAAATATAAAAGGAGGTGGTAATGGTTGATTCGAGTGGAGGAAGTTACTCTGCAATAGTACCATTGTAGAATAGTGGCTTGGAATGATTACTATAGTGATTCATTCAGATATGTATTAATTGTCTGTAATGACACATAGAGAACTTTTTGAGGAGGAAGTACCTGATGTTTAGTCCTCCTAAGGACCTGTAGTACTCATTTTGACTTGCTTCTTGCAATCAGGGGATCCCACCAAGAGAAGGTCCATTTGTGGTGAGTGAGACCATCCATGAGCAAGGCCTCACCTGCCCCTCTGCCTGGGCACTCATTCTTCTGTATCAGTTACAGTTAGGTCAGGTGTATGTATTAGAAACTCCAAAATAATAATGGCTCAAACAGATAGAAATCTATTTCTCTTCTTTTATTTAAGGTTTTTTTTGTGTGTTTTTTTTAAGGATTTTACTTATTTATTTGATAGCAAGAGGCACAGTGAGAGAGGGAACAAAAGCAGGGGGAGTGAGAGAGGGAGAAGCAGGCTTCATGCTGAGCAGGGAGCCCAGTGCAGGCTCAGTCCCAGGACCCTGGAATCATGACCTGAGCCAAAGGCAGACGCTTAACAACTGAGCCACCCAGGTGCCCCTAAAGATTTTTATTTTTAAATAATATCTACACCCAGCATAGGGCTCAAACCCACAGTCCCGGATCAGGAGTGGCATGCATTACCTGTGGAGCCAGTCAGGCACTCCTCTCTCTTTTGGAAGGAACCTGGTGTCCTCCAAGAAGGGAGGCAGTTCAGGGCTTTCAGAATAGTTCTGTGAAATCATTGGGCATTCACACTCCTCCTTTCTTATTACTCCAGAGTCCTTGATGTTTTACTTGTAGTCTAGAATTACATTTGAGCTCTTGCCTCACACCCATGTTCTAAGCAGCAGGATGGATGAAGGGAAGAAGGAAGCACTTCTCTTTTGAACGAAATTCCTAGAAGTTCCACATAACATTTTCACTATATCTCACTAACCAGAACTTGAGTCACATGCCATGTCTAGCTGCACCAGTAGTCTCGGAAAGGTAGTCTTTTGACTAGTGGCGGTGTACCCTGCTCAAGGTAGAGAAGTCAAAGCAGCCAGCAAGAGGATTTGGACCTGTAAGTGATAAAGGGATTCAGTGCCTGACATTCAGCTTCTACTGCTTTACTTTTGGCTTTATGTAGGTAAATCTTTAGCTTTTTAGTAAGACTGTATATATCTGTGTGTGTGTAGTGTGTATTTAATATTTGCTTCCTTAGAAATCCTGTATAACTTTGTAAGAAAAAAGAATCAGGGAAGGATTCTTTAGAAGCAGATATCCAAAAGGATTGAAAGTATCTGACTCCAACATTCCTTGTTCCTCAGAAAGCTATCCAGTTTTTGTTTTGTTTTGTTTGTTTTGTTTTTAGATTTTATTTATTTGACAGAAACACAGCTAGAGAGGGAACACAAGCAGGGGGAGTGAGAGAGAGAGAAGCAGGCTTCCCGCCGAGCAGGGAGCCCAATGCAGGGCTGGAGTCCAATGCGGGGCTGGAGTCCAATGCGGGGCTCGATCCTGCCGAGATCATGACCTGAGCTGAAGGCAGATGCTTAATGACTGAGCCACCCAGGCGGCCCTATCCAATTTTTTTAAATCATTGTCACAGACATTTGGAATCATGCTACCATGTCAAAAAGTTCGTAGATGGATTAGTTATTTTTTATTACTTATACCAATGACTTTGCTGTTTATTGTCTTTGCTAGTCAGGTTCACTCTCTTTTTACTGTGGTGTGTTTTCTTTAAAGCACACTTTTTTTTTTTAATAAAAGCAGTGTATTTTGCTTAAATTTGGAAGACATAGACAAGAATAAGGAAGAAAATTGAAATCACTCGTAATTCAACAAAAATAAAAACATTGACATTTTAATTTATTTTCATCTTTTTTCTGTGCATTTAGACACATAGAAAACTAAGATGAACATTTTCTTACATTATTAAAAATCATGGAAAAGTTAATTCTTTTTTGGATGTTTACTCTGCTTGTGATTTTTCCTGTTGTAAATATCACCAATGCAGCCTTCTGATAAATCTTTTTCTGTCTCTCCTTAGTTTGTTAGAATAGTTTCTGAACATAGAATTACTGGATCAAAAGACATGAACATTTTAAGACTTTTGATGTATTTGCCAACTTGTCTTCAGGAAAGATTGTTTTGTTTAAACTCTTCAGTGTTTGAGTATATCTGGGACCTGTATACTGGGTGTGAGCTCCACGCAATACTAGAATAAGAACATGCTGGGTATACTGGCTTTTGATTTACTGGTTTGACTCAGTTAAGAATGATAAAGCTAAACTGGTTAATATTGTATGTGTATCTTTTTAATGAGAAATTTGTATTATTATGCTAATCTTTTTTCTTGCATTTGACTGTGGGAGCTACAGGTCATGTCCAGCCTTCAGCCATCAGACATATTCGTTCTTGGAGCAACATCCCCTTTATCACTGTACCCCTCAGTCGTGCACATGGCAAGTCTTTTGCCCACCGCAGTGAGCTGAAGCATGCGAAGAGAATCGTGGTGAAGCTCGGAAGTGCTGTAGTAACCCGGGGGGATGAGTGTGGCCTTGCCTTGGGGCGCCTGGCATCTATTGTTGAGCAGGTAATTGCCAACATGGAAGATTCTGGTGAACGAAAATAATATGGAGTGTTTAAGCTGTCAGTCTGGGTTTGTTTGGTTTTTTCCCCAACCCTAATTTTATCCCTAACCCATCCTAACCATTACCTCAGGTTTATCAGCTCATAAAAATAATTTGATGTAACAATAGATGTAAACAATGATGAAAAACCATAGCTGTAACCCCATCTGAAAACTCCCTTTCCAGTAAAGGTACTGGTGGACCCAGCATCCCAAGACAAGCAAAGGGATGTCAGGGATTCAAGTTGATTTCATGCACTTCATCCCTCAGGCTTCTTAATGATAAGGAGCTGTATATGTTGATGATCCTTTTTTTATTTTAAGGATTTATTTATTAATTTGACAGAACACAAGCAGGGGGAGCAGCAGGGAGAGGGAGAAGCAGACTCCCCACTGAGCAAGGAACCTTATGTGAGGCTTGATCCCAGGACCCTGGGATCACGATCTGAACCAAAGGCAAAGATGCTTAACTACTGAGCCACCCAGGCGCCCCTTTGTCGATGATTCTTAATCCTGGCTACAGGATTAAAATTGTTTGAGGGGCCTAGAGATTCTGAGGCTTCACACTCAGTCTCTGGGGTGGGGTTCAAGCACCTGGATTTTTCAAGTTCCCCAGGTGACTGATGTACTCAGGTTTTAGTACCCAGATGGATGTTTGTGAATATTGAACTTTTTTGGTTCCTATTTGGCTAGGCTTTTTCTTTTTTCTTTTTTTAAACATTTTTAGAAAATTTTATTTATTTATTTGACAGAGAGATCACAAGAAGGCAGAGAGAGAGGAGGAAGCAGGCTCCCCACAGAGGAGAGAGCCCGATGCGGCCTCGATCCCAGGTCCCTGAGTTCATGACCTAAGCCGAAGGCAGAGGCTTTAACCCACTGAGCCACCCAGGTGCCCCTAGGCTTTTTCTTTTTTAATTAAGAAATAAATATGAGGATGCCTCAACTATTGTCTGTCTCAACTATTTGTCTCTACCACGGTAGCACAAAAACAGCCATAGATAGTTTGTAAGTGAATGGGCATAGTATGAAATTTTCTTTTTTCTTTTTTCTTTTCCTTTTTTTGTGTGTGGAACGTTCGTTACTATTTTTTATTTATGTATTCATTCATTTTAAGTAATCTCTACACCCAGAATGGGGCACGAGCTCACACTTCCAAGATCAAGAGTCGCATGCTCCTCTGACTGAGCCAGCCAGGCTCCCTAAGTAAAGTTATTTTTCGAGCGCCTGGGTGGCTCAGTCGGTTAGGCGACTGCCTTCGGCTCAGGTCATGATCCCGGAGACCCGGGATCCAGTCCCACATCGGGCTCCCTGCTCGGCGGGAAGCCTGCTTCTCCCTCTCTCACTCCCCCTGCTTGTGTTCCCTCTCTGGCTGTGTTTCTCTCTGTCAAATAAATAAAATCTTTAAAAAAAAAAAAGTTATTTTTCAAAGTCGTGATTTATCACAGATGTAGGTGAGTTCCTGAGGTTCTAGTGCTCAAACATCAGGAGGACTGGACATATTAGGATTATGGACTCTGTTTGCAGCTTGGATCTTTGGTTCTTTCAAATCTGTCCAGAGTAGGGAACAAAGTGACCACAGCTGGATCTGAGTAGACATAGCAGAGCAAGGTTAGCATCTGTCCTTGGTCTAGCCTAAGGTGACCCATAGGAATCAATATACCTCAGAAAGAGCCTCAGTCTTCCACATAATGCCTTAGAACCTAAGAAGCCATGTGGTACGTTTACATTGCAGTTCTTAGCTCCAGACTTCTTTTTCTGGAACAACTAGGCCTTCTGCATTGCAGATTCCCACAGATTCCATCAGGTGCTGTGGATGTCAAAGCTGCCTACACACCAGAATCCCCTTACTCAGAATTTCTGAGCTCTGTCATCTACTTACAAATTTGAGATAGCATATAGGAATCTGTATTTTTACCAAACAACCTGGGTGATTATCCCAGAGCCAGCCTAGTGCTGGTCCATAAACAGCATTTGGGATCCACTCAATCATTTACCCTACCTGAGTCTGTTGTGAGAGAGGAAAGAGGTGATACAGTGACTCGTGCATTTTCCTTCCCCAATGTCAGGTGTCAGTGCTCCAGAATCAGGGCCGAGAGATGATGCTGGTGACCAGTGGAGCTGTAGCCTTTGGCAAGCAACGCTTGCGCCATGAGATCCTTCTGTCTCAGAGCGTCCGGCAGGCCTTACACTCGGGGCAGAACCAGCTGAAAGAGATGGTGAGTGCTACTTCTCCAGCCCCTATCTGCAGGCCTCCTTGCCTCAAGCCCAGCCACATCATATCTACTTGTGTGTTACAGGCAATTCCAGTCTTAGAAGCACGAGCCTGTGCAGCTGCCGGACAGAGTGGACTGATGGCCTTGTATGAGGCCATGTTTACCCAGTATAGCATCTGTGCTGCCCAGGTGAGAGGCTCACCGTTGCAGAGAGCTGTGGGACCTGTTAGGGTGATTGCTGTGAAGCGAAGGAGTGATGAGCAGGGCTCTAGAGCTAGACTGCTTTAACTTCACCACTTGCTAGTTGGGAAATGTGGAGAAAGTCTTTCGGTGTAATCTTTTTGTCCCTCAGTCTCCTCATCTAAAAAAAGAAGATAACATCAGTGCCTAATTAAGAGCGTTTTTGGAAGAAGTCAATGAGAAAATATATGAAAAGCATTTTATGTAATGTCATTCCCAGTAATTATTAATACTTGGTATTGTGCTAGTAACTGTTATGGCTACTACTTTAAGTGTTTATACTTCTGAAGACAGGAAAATTAGATACCGTTGCCTTCTTTGACTTCAGGCAGCTTGCTTCTCTTTGTACCCTGTTGCCTTATTTTTTTTTCTCTAAAGATTATATTATTTGACAGAGAGAGACAGCAAGAGAGGGAACGAAAGCAGGGAGAGTGGGAGAGGGAGAAGCAGGCTTCCCACCCTGCAGGGAGCCCAGATCGAGCGGGGCCTGATCTCAGGACCCTGGGATCACCCCCTGATCCAAAGGCAGACGATTAATGACTGAGCCACCCAAGAGCCCCTCTTTGTACCTGGTTGCCTTATATAGTAAATTTCTATCAAGTATTGAAAAGAAAGAATGCATATGGTTGGCTTTTATTCATTAGCAAATATCTATTGAGCACTTATGGTATACCACGAGGTATGTTAGGCATTGGGGATACTGTGGTAAACACATCAACCGTGGTTCCAGTCCTTATGATACTTGCACATTTATGGTGGTTGCCCTTGAATATTCTAGAACCTTCTTTCCACATTGTTTTTACCGAAATGTCCAGAATTTTTTCAGTTGTATCTTTGATCAATACCACTACACACTAGAAACATGTAAATATCACAAAACAACTAACAGTCATTTCACAAAATAGTTGAAAAAAGTTGAACTCCATAAGTTATTGTCTTCCAACTCCTTTGCTGTCCCTGATCCTACCATTTACATAGGTGTTATTTTACATATTTGATGTTTTGTATACATCGTTCCAGATTTTGGTCTTTCATTTCCTACTAATTTTGGTTTCTTCATAATTCTCACAGCGTTATCCATAGTGACGTTATGGTATTGTTCCAAAATGTCCTTGAGTAAGTGAGCTGAAGCAGAAAGGCACGGACTTGTCCACCTGTTGTCTGTCCCTGGGGACCCCACTCTCTTAGATTTTTGTTTCCTGTCAGGATAAATAAAATGGAAATCCCAGTTCCTGTCAGCCACTTGTTATCAGCTCTGTTCTCCACAATCCAGTGGCAGTTTCAGTCTTTGATTTTTTAAAAATGTCTGGAGCCAGATGAGGAAACTTAGGTCTAGTAACTACGCTTTTGTTTTGTTTTTTTTTCCAGGGTATGATGCTTTTTGAGAGGTTTTTTTGGTTGGTTTGTTTTAACGAAAGTAGCACTAAAATTCACTGCACTCAGCCGTGGCTTTCATTAACATTGACGTAAAAGGGGCGCCTGGGTGGCTCAGTTGGTTAAGCGACTGCCTTGGGCTCAGGTCATGAACCCAGAGTCCCGCAATCGAGCCCCACATCGGGCTCCCTGCTCGGCGGGAGGCCTGCTTCTCCCTCTCTCACTCCCCCTGCTTGTGTTCCCTCTCTGGCTGTGTTTCTCTCTGTCAAATAAATGAATAAAGTCTTTAAAAAAAAAAAAAAAGATTTTATTTATTTGACAGACAGAAACACAGCTAGAGAGGGAACACAAGCAGGGGGAGTGAGAGAGGGAGAAGCAGGCTTCCGGCCCAGCAGGGAGCCCGATGTGGGGCTCGATCCCGGGTCTCTGGGATCACGACCTGAGCCGAAGGCAGTGGCTTAACCAACTGAGCCACCCAGGCGCCGCCTGCCTTCCTAGACATCTTATCTGTAAGAAATCTTTGCCCTTTTTACCCTCTCCTGTGGTTTCTTGTTGTCTTTAGTAGTCCTGTTTTATTTATTTATTTATTTATTTATTTATTTATTTATTTATTTATTTATTTTAAAGATTTTATTTATCTGACAGAGAGAAACGCAGCCAGAGAGGGAACATAAGCAGGGGCAGTGAGAGAGGGAAAAGCAGGCCTTCTGCCGAGCAGGCAGCCCGATGTGGGGCTCGATCCTTGCTCTCAGGGATCATGACCTGAGCTCAAGGCAGTCGCCCAACCAACTGAGCCACCCAGGCACCCCTAC
Source organism: Spilogale gracilis (assembly GCA_004023965.1). NCBI lineage: Eukaryota > Metazoa > Chordata > Mammalia > Carnivora > Mephitidae > Spilogale > Spilogale gracilis. The sequence continues at coordinate 40,558 of PITA01001338.1, forward strand.
TAGTCCTATTTTAAAGACCATTATCAGGGGTGCTCAGCCGGTTGAGCATCTGACTCTTTATTTTGGCTCAGGTCCTGATCTTGGGGTTGTGGGATTGAGCCCTGTGTTGAGCTCCACACTCAGTGGTCTTCTTGGGATTCTCTCCCTTTTCCTTCCCTGCCCCTGGTTGCTTGCAGGCATATGCTTTCTCTCTCACTCTTCTCTAAAAATAAATGAATAAAATCTTAAAAAAATTAAAAACCATTATCAGTGGCTTTTGGAAAACACCAACTTGTGGGATGCCTGGTGGCTCAGTCGATTGAACAGCTGCCTTCGGCTCAGGTCATGATCTCAGGGTCCTGGGATTGAGTCCCATATTGGGCTCCCTGCTCAGTGGAGAGCCCACTTCTCCCTCTCCCTTTGCCTGCTGCCTACTTATACTCTCTGTCAAATAAATTTAAAAAACAAGAAACTTTAAGGAAAACACCAAGTTGTTTGTCAGGTTAAAGATTTAAACAGTAGAGCAGCTTATTTTTACTTCATAAAAATGCAGCTGATTTGCATCCTAACAGACTGCCCATCCCCACGCACATACTTTTCTCTTAAGGCTCTTGTCTTCTACTGCTTCTTTGTTAAACTGTTTGAGCAACAAGTATTTTCACAGGACCTTTCATACCTCCTGCTTGGCTGTTCTACACATGTTTATTTTATCATTTGACCTTTCATCCCTATGGCTAGAATCTATAGGCTCACCTTTGACCGGGTCCTGTTTCCTACAGGATTTACTTTCCTGAAAAAGAGTTCATGATCTATCCTTACAAAAAAATGTGCACCATACCACCTTCCCCAAACTAGCAGAAGTTTTATTCTCTATCTCAGCACCTCATAAAGGGCCTGACATTTCTGAAGTACTGAATGAATCTTTTATCAAATGAGTGAGTAGATCATTTCCCTTGGTTGTGTTACCGTGTTGTCTTCCTTACATTTTCTGCATCATTAGGATGCTGTTAAAATCTCAGTTACTATAACCAGACTTTCAGGGCTTAACTATGCCTACTTTTACTGTGTAAGTACCTTCTTTCTTGGCCACCTGCCTGCCGCCTTTCCAACTCCACCCTGTCCCACATTGCAAGAACCTTAGAGGGATTTTGTTGAAACGTTTATTTATGAGCTTCTAAAGCTAAAACATTAGAGGCATTTTGTTGAGACATTTATTTATGAGCTTCAGGGCTTATTACCATTAGTTTCTTGCTGTCCTCCTGCTAGCCATTGCCCAATACTCTGATGCGAACAAGGAAGCAGAACTGTCTGCCCACCCCCACGTCCAGCTCTCCACTAGATCTTTTAGTAGCTTATGCTCATCACCTCCTCTGAACTAAGTTAAGTCTAGCTCTTCTTTTCAGTTTCTGACTGAAGACTCACCTTCATAAACTTCTCAGACCAATCGTACACGCTCCAACCCCGTCCTTGCTGATTGTGCTCAGCTGCAGAGCAGGAGAGGCAGCACAGCCCTCTTCCGTTTTGTCTCTTACATGTCTGCAGCCAGGGCAGGCGGTTCCTCCACCCACTCACTTAATGTTTTAGTGCCCACTGCGGCCAGCTCCTGAATCTGATGATAGGATACAGAGATATTTTAGAGATTAATGGATGGCCATCACTTCCTCTGAAGTGTATCTCCCTAAAGTTCATACATTAATTTTCTTAATTCTGTAAGTAGAAGAGGTTTAGTAGCTCTTAGAGAATTAAGGTACTTTTACAAGAAGTTTTGAGCATCCTTAAATAGTCCCAAATAATTAATTTTTTTTCCCTTATCTTTAAAAGAATTAGCTAAGTACCAGAGATGTGTGTTCCATTCTGATCGATATGGGATCCAAAAACCTGGAGTTTAACTCCTCTCCTCTTAGCATCTTTTGTATGTTGTTGCTGGGATATTCATAATTTCCCTCCCTTCTGCATTTCCGATCCATTTAATAACTTTTAGATTTTGGTGACCAACTTGGATTTCCACGATGAGCAAAAGCGCCGGAACCTTAATGGGACACTTCATGAGCTCCTCCGAATGAATATCGTCCCCATTGTCAACACCAATGATGCTGTCGTACCCCCAGCTGAGCCCAACAGTGATCTCCAGGGGGTAAATGTGGGTAAAGTATTCCTAAGGGTTGAGCATGCTGGAGACTAATACTGTGCTATGCTGCATGTACTAACACTGGAAGTTTGGCATAAACAAGATGGAGAAATTGGGACAGAAGCTGGCCTCATGGAGCAGTGGCTGCATAAGCTCTTCTGAAGTCGGTGGGCGGGGGTCTCATTCAGCAGGGTGAGATGCTATAATGATTTCACATGGTGCTATGAGCATGGCTTGTGTGTGGGTGTCAGTGGAGAGAAGGGTGCATGTTTGGAAATGGGATGGCCAGTAGGCACAGTGTTCTGCAGACAGAAGGGGCCTGTGAGAGCTGTCATCCACGAATTCGATCATTAATTTTGCCTGCCAGAACCTAGCAGAGTGCTTCTGTGAACATCTTCTTGAGCTGCATAGTTTACTCACTTTTGACTTTTTACCTGCATTCCAGGTTATTAGTGTTAAAGATAATGATAGCCTGGCTGCACGTCTGGCCGTGGAAATGAAAACTGACCTCCTGATTGTTCTTTCAGATGTAGAAGGTACAACCTTTGTTTTAAATACTAAATGGGTGAGCACATGAATTCCCCTCTTTGAGTCCTTTGATTTTTTTTTTTTATATACTTATGGACCATTATTTTCTGAGCCATATGGTCTAACAGAGGGATTTTATGGCTCAAAAGAAGGTGAGGGAATCTGGGAGATGCAGTTTGAATGCTGAAATATTGTCATTTCTGCACATTTCAGGTTTGCTTTTTAGAACAACTTTATATATCATTCACGTACCATACAACTCACCTATTTAAGATTTACAATTCAATTCATTGATTTTTAGTATATTCATATGGTTGCTCAGCCCTGACAGCAATTTTAGAACATTTTTAACACCCCAGTAGGAAACCCCATACCTATTAGATTGATCACTCCTCACTTCCACTCTCCAGCCCTAGGCAACCTCTCATCTACTTTCTGTCTCTATGGCTTTGCCTGTTCTGGACATTATGTAGAAGTGGAATCACAATATGTGATCCTTTGTGACTGGTTTCTTTCATTTAGCATAATGTTTTCAAGGTTCATCAATGGACACCACAGCATCTGTCGGTACTCCATTTCTTTTTATTGCCAACTACCACTGTGCACATGTACCACATTGTGTTCACCCATCAAGAGACTTCTTTTTTTTTTTTTTTTTTTAAGATTTTATTATTTATTTGACAGAGAGAAACACAGCTAGAGAGGGAACACAAGCAGGGGGAGTGAGAGAGGGAGAAGCAGGCTTCCCACCGAGCAGAAAGCCCAATGTGGGGCTCGATCCCCGGTCTCCGGGACCATGACCTGAGCCGAAGGCAGTCACTCAACCAACTGAGCCACCCAGGTGCCCCCCATCAGGGGACTTCTTATGCTGCTCTGAACATCCATGTCCAGATTTTTGTGCAAACATATTTTTTGTTTTACCTCGGTGTAGAATTGCTAGATCATTTGGTAATTCTATGTATGTTCAGTCTTTTAAAGAAGTGCCAGACCAGCTTCCAAAGCAGCTGCATCATTTTACATCCCTGTCAGCTCTGGCTGAGGGTTCTAGTTTCTCCACATCCTTGCCAACACTTACCTCTTATAATCTGCCTTTTCTCTGGTGTGAAGTGCTATTTCGTTGTTTTTGATCACTTTCAGTTTTTAATGTAAATCATGAGACAGATGATATTAAATTACAACCACTGCAGAAGTCCAGGCTATGTGGTCACCATGGTCTTATATGTTAATCTATTCTATCCGCTTTCCCCTTCCTCAGAGGGGTCCCTCTTCATTCGGTTTAACTCTCCATTCACTCTTCTTACTCTCTTAAGCTGTTACCTGTTTACATTTTTTTAATTTTTTTTTAAGAGTTGTATTTATTTATTTGACAGAGAAAGAGAAAGACAGTGAGAAAGGAATACAAGCATGGGGAGTGGGAGAGGGAGAAGCAGGCTTCCCGCCAATCAGGGAGCCTGATGTGGGGCTCAGTCCCAGGACCCTGGAATCATGACCTGAGCTGAGGGTAGATGCTTAATGATTGAGCCACCCAGGCGCCTCCCCAGTTTACATTTTGACCTATGAGGAATATGGTAGCTTTGTCTAAAATAGTCCAAACCTAACAGGATCCCACAAGTTCCCTGTTACATTCCCAGGAGATCAGAAAGACCTGTTTCATTCCCAGCCCACACCCAAGGCACGCTCCTTTGGCAGGACTTGTTTTCCATTTATACTCCAGTGGTATAAGATTAAGAGCAGGGAGAATTGCCTAGTGGAGGCAGGAGCAGCTATGGATGGGTTGACCTGTCTTCTGCCCTTGTGGGAAGTCTGAAATATCACAACTGTATGTCAGTTTCTTTACCTACCTGTAAGAAGTCTTGGTACCATGTTTATCCACTGTAAATCTGAAATCTCAGGACAGGAACAGCTAGGTTGGGATAAGAGGAGCCACTCTAGAAAATAAGGCTTTTCAGTTAATCAGCATATTTTTATTAAATTTCTACTATGCACAAATACTGTGCCAGGTGCTTTATAATGTCAATTTTTTGAATCCTTATAGCAGTCTTTTTTTTTTTTAAGATTTTATTTATTTGTTTGTTTGTTTGTTTATTTGACAGAAACACTGCAGAGAGGGAACACAAGCAGGGGGAGTGAGAGAGGGAGAAGCAGGCTTCCCGCCGAGCAGGGAGCCCAATGCGGGGCCTCCCAGATCATGACCTGAGCCGAAGGCAGACGCTTAATGACTGAGTCAGCCAGGCGCCCCTCCTTATAACAGTCTTGCAAAGTAGATAGGTTAGCTCTGCTATTCAGATGAAGAAATTAAAAATTAAGTTCACACCAGTTAAATGGTATATCCAAAGCCACATAATACTTAGCAGAGGCCAGTGTTTAAAACTAAATCTGTTCAGTTTAAAAATCTACAGTCCTCCCTCTTTTCTATACTGCTGGTAAGGTAAAGGACATGAATTTAAAAAAATCAATATATAAAGCCCAATTTGAACTAGATTTTAGTAAACATTTTTTTTAATTTTTTTTATTTTTAGTAAACATTTTTGATGAAGCCTCCAATACCAAAATTGGTCATCAATGTGATAGCATATGTCAGTAGTTTTCTTGTTGTTGCCAAATAATATTTTGCTCTGTAGATACACTGCCTTTTAGTTGCCCGTTCATCAGTTGGTAGATATTTGAGCCATTACAACTAATGCTGCTATGAACATTAATGTACATAAAACAGGCTTGGGCTATTAACCCTGATTAGTTATCCACTGAATATTGATTTTTAGCACAATATTAGAATTTTAAATATGCTCTTGATGGGTGTGAGAAGCTACTATAAGAGAAAAAGAGGAGTAGGCAGAATACCAGAGTGCTAGGCCCTCCTCAGAATCTCTTGAGAAGGTCTTGCTTAGAACTGTACAACCTTCCATGCTATTTTTGTATGAAACCAAAACAGCCTCAGAATCGACGCTTGTGATCTCATAGCATAGTGCCTTCTGAGAAGACTGCAGCCCTAAATCCAGGAGCCATGGCGTGCTGGGCTGCGGGGGACAGAGGTTGTGAGAGATGGTTTTTTCCTCTCCCTGTAAGTGCTGCCCGTGGTTAGCACGGCTTCATTCTATACCAGACACTGTTTTCCTCGTTCCTTTGATTCCTTTCTCCTAGAGACGACGTGTATAGCAGGGTTCTCTTAGAGATCTGGAATAATGAAGCAGAGAGGGCTGTATTTTCACACAGGAAAAGCAATAACTTAAACCAAAAACATCACTGCCCAGAAGTCATTGAGCCAGTGCCTAACCCCAGGCAGTTCCTCTCTGTATGTATCCCACTAAGGCCTTAAAGTGATTCCATTTTCACAGGCCCATGATTTTTCTTTTCAAGACTCCAACTTGCTCTTTTTACAAGTGAAATTGTGAAGATTTTAAATCATGGATTGTATGCATGTAATGTTGCATGTAACTCATATTTTACATTATTCTATTCAGTTATAAATGGGACCTAGGTTTTGTGTTGATAAATCTTGACTGAATGCGGAGAGTCCCGTGCTCTTCTGTTGACTCCGCCTAACCTTCACAATGGCTTACCCATTATGGGGAAGTATAGTCAGTGGCTGTTTCAGAGGGTGCTGCGAGAGTTAATGAAAACCTGTCTCCTATTTCATCCCACTTGGAGACAGTCACATTATAGTGTATGGCTGCTGTATGTCATTTGCAGAGGCCACTCATCCTTTTCACTTTCTTAATTCAGCATCATAAGAAGCAGTGGCAGAGGTGAGGATAGCTTCCCCAGAGACAGTGGGCAGGGCTGATAAGTTTTGTGTCAGGGATGTGGTCATGCCGTGATGCTGGCAAGCATTCATTCACTAAGTCAGGTTATAAAAGTATGTAAGGAGAGTCCTCCTGTTGCTGATTTTCAGCATGTGTAGACTATACAGATCCCTTCTTCCCTTTTCTGGTTAGAACTGGTAGAGCACAGACTTCATTTGGATCAGTGATGTACAGAGTGTTTGGCAGGGGCCCAGACACTGTTTTCCTCGTTCCTTTGATTCCTTTCTCCTAGAGACGACGTGCATAGCAGGGTTCTCTTAGAGATCTGGAATAATGAAGCAGAGAGGGCTGTATTTTCACACAGGAAAAGCAATAACTTAAACCAAAACATCACTGCCCAGAAGTCATTGAGCCAGTGCCTAACCCTAGGCAGTTCCTCTCTGTATGTATCCCACTAAGGCCTTAAAGTGATTCCATTTTCACTCAGAGGACACTCACTTCCATTACAGCAAGATTACTGACTCTTGTCTGCTTTTTAGGTCTTTTTGACAGTCCCCCAGGGTCAGATGATGCAAAGCTCATAGATATATTTTATCCTGGAGATCAGCAGTCTGTGACCTTTGGAACCAAGTCAAGAGTAGGAATGGGTGGCATGGAAGCCAAGGTAAGGGTTTGATGCTCTTACTGCCCATAACAGATATAAAACCAAACAGTATTTTATCCTTTTTACTTTGTGAGTGTTTAGGGACTAAATGGTTATGATACTAAGCACATACATACTTAAATGTGCACATCTAAATAAGAGTTTAATGGATATCGTGTACCTTTGTTTAGTCATGTCTGCATATGTACTCTCTTTACTAATATTACATAGTGCATTTGTATTGTGAACTTGTCAAGGGCAGGTCTGTATATTTTTCATAATTCATAAGTCCTCTAATGTTACCAGCTCAAAACTTTCTTTCTTTTTTTTTTTTTTTTTAGAGAATTTTGAGAGTCAGAGTGAGAGAGCATACATACAGAGGAAGAGGGAGAAGCAGGCTCCCTACTGAGCAAGAAGCCTGATGCAGGGCTTAATCCCGGGACCCTGGGATCCTGACCTGAGCTGAAGGCAGATGCTCAACTGACACACAAGCACCCCTCTTTCTTTTCTTTTCTTTTTTTTTCTTCAAGATTTTTTTTTTTTTTTTTTTAAGAAATCTCTACACCCAACATGGGGCTCAAACTCAGAACTCTGAGATCAAGAGTCACATACTCCATGGACTGAGGCATCCAGGTGCCCCAGCTCAAATATTTCTTATGACATCTTTCAAAAATTCTTCCCTCCCATTACTCTAAGACGTAATACCCTTAAGATACAGCATTATATATGGCCATGGCATAGACATACAAAAGAGATATACAAAGGGTAAAAGAACTTCGGATCAGACTCTGGTCAAACACCAGACTGGACACTAAGTTGTCCAGTAAGTCAAATATAGAAGCTATGAGTCCCAGTACTAGAGAGTTCGTAGAATACTGAGCATAAAGGCAGATTAGCTTATCATTAGGCAGCACGTGCTGAAACTGGGCTGGAAAGAGAGCACAGGCTGAGTTTGTTTTTAGACCTTCTGAGCTATTTGAAGCATTCCTGCATATACTTTGATTGCTCAATATCACGTTGTATTGTCTATCTTTTGCAAGTTTAAAGCGTGGATGACTAGACCCTGCAGAGGTCTGAATCTCATGTTGGGATCTAACCTCTTCTATTAGGTGAAAGCAGCCCTCTGGGCTTTGCAAGGTGGTACTTCTGTAGTTATTGCCAACGGAACTCACCCAAAGGTGTCTGGGCATGTCATCACAGACATTGTGGAAGGAAAGAAAGTTGGCACCTTCTTTTCTGAAGTAAAGCCTGCAGGTAAGTAGTTCTTTGTAGTGTCCCATGGTTTGTGGATAATAGGTACCACATCATGGCCTAGATGAGACTGAAGACTGAGCTTCTTTAGGAACAGAGATCACAAAATCGATATGTTGTTATTATGAATTCTGGTATTGTTTCAAACTGTCTTTGCAAAATTGGATTTTGCTTTGCTTTTGTAAAATTTAGCTAACCTGTCCAAGTAGGCTTCCTATTTTCTCTAAAAAGCACTAAGTTAAAGAATGTAAGCATCCATATTCTTTTTTTTTTTTTTTAAGATTTTATTTATTTGACAGAGAGAAACACAGCCAGAGAGGGAACACAAGCAGGGGGAGTGAGAGGGGGAGAAGCAGGCTTCCCACCGAGCAGGGAGCCCGATGTGGGACGATCCCGGGTCTCTAGGATTATGACCTAAGCCGACGGCAGTCACTTAACCAACTGAGCCACCCAGGCATCCCAAGCATCCATATTCTTAAGAAACATTTGTTAGGCCCATGCTGGATGCCTAGCGATGTAAAGATGCATAAGACATGATACATGCTCTCAATTGTTCTCAAAAATAGAATTGCCGGGTAATCTACATTCAGAAATGCAAACATGTTAGAGAATATAAGCCAAAGTGGAATTAAAAGAACTCTGTAAGACGTAAATTATGTTGTCTACTTTAGAAATACAGACAAGTTTCTTGTATTTGTGCCTGAGTTAATCTAGTATATTCTTTTGCCCTTTTATTGGTCCGAGTGACCTCTGGGAAACAACACAACGAAGACACTGAGCATTCGTTCTGTGCACATGCTGGGTAGCTGTCTGTGATCTTATGTTTGCAAATATTCTTACAGGTCCTACCGTTGAGCAGCAGGGAGAAATGGCTCGATCAGGAGGAAGGATGTTGGCCACTTTGGAACCTGAGCAGGTAATAACCCTAGATAATAGTTTTGTTGGTTTTCACAGTGAGTCATGCTGTAAGGTTTAGTGCACAGTCAAGCCTCTCTCCCCCTTTGTTCCTCATGGCCCCACAGAATTGTTCTAGTTACAGCTGTGATTCAGATTTGTTTTGCCTTTTTTTCTTTCTCCACATTTTATTTTCCCTTTTGTCTTTGTAGCCTGAGGCCTAAGGTAGCTTTTCATTACTCTGACATTTTGATCAAAAACGTCATGAAAATAATGAGACCAAGGAGGCTCCCCAGTTCACCACATCCCAGGCAGAGAAATGGAGGAAAACTCCTTGTCCTAACCCATCTGAATCACCTGACTTACCTATTAGATGCAAACTCAAGAGCCCATTCTCTAGAGTCACGGTCCTGCCCACAGTGAAGTGGCAGACACGAAGAGTCTGGAAATGCAGGGCAGTCAGGTAGATTGGCTTCTCAAGGCTTGTGTTGTTAACGACGGATTTGAGAGGAGTGCATTTAGGTTTCTTCAAGGGAGCACTTTGGCCTGAGGCAGAGAAGAATTTAAAATAACTTCAAGTAGAGAAAGAAAAGCAAAGGAAGAGCTTAGCTTGTCTCTTACACCACTTTCCTCTCTCCTTCAGTGATGCCACTGATTTGCCACACTTCTTAATATAGGTGGGTAAGGATTGGGGTCTCTTCAAGCATCTAGGACTGGGATTTCTCCCTTTGGCTGAATTTATTAAATAAATAACTGTGTAAAAGAAAGCTTGCCTGGAAGAAAAACTATACATCCAGTGATGCTGAGTAGGCAGAGATGGGTATATCATGCTTATTCAAAATGCTGGCCCCCTTGGGGCGCCTGGGTGGCTCAGTTGGTTGAGCAACTGCCTCCGGCTCAGGTCATGATCCTGGAGACCCGGGATCGAGTCCCACATCGGGTTCCCTGCTCGGCGGGAGGCCTGCTTCTCCCTCTCTCACTCCCCCTGCTTGTGTTCCCTCTCTGGCTGTGTTTCTCTCTGTCAAATAAATAAAATCTTTTTAAAAAACAAAACAAAACAAAATGCTGGCCCCCTTGGGGACAGATTATGTCTGTAATTCTTGGAGGAGATTAGTAGTGAGAAAGGAAGAAAAAATGAGGAGAGCTGCGGTGGGGAATGACAGGAGGTAAGGAGATTTCAATCAGTGGTGACCTTGGGTTTAGGAGCAAGGCCTGGCTCATTCAGAAGAGTAGGTTTAAAAATATGCTGTGCATTCTCGGATTAAGGTGTTTGCTTATTTGTTTAATGTTTATCTTTCTACCTAGAGAGCAGAGATTATCCATCATCTGGCTGATCTGTTGACGGACCAACGTGAGGAGATCCTGTTAGCCAACAAAAAAGACTTGGAGGAGGCAGAGGGTAAAGATAAAGTGATTGGGAGTTTGTGTTATGGAGGATTTCATTTTGGTTTTTGTTCTTCCTTGTACTAATAATTCTTTTTTTTTTTTTTTTTTTTTTTTTATTTATTTGACAGAGAGAAACACAGCCAGAGAGGGAACACAAGCAGGGGGAATGAGAGAAGGAGAAGCAGGCCCCCCGCGGAGCAGGGAGCCTGATGTGGGACTCGATCCCGGGTCTCCAGGACCATGACCTGAGCCAAAGGCAGCCGCCCAACCAACTGAGCCACCCAGGCGCCCCAATGTACTAATAATTCTTATGTCGTAGTCTACCTAAAGATACATAAAATAGGGGCGCCTGGGTGGCTCAGTTGGTTAAGCGACTGCCTTCGGCTCAGGGCATGATCCCGGAGACCCGGGATCGAGCCCCACATGGGGCTCCCTGCTCAGTGGGAAGCCTGCTTCTCCCTCTCTCACTCCCCCTGCTTGTGTTTCCTCTCTGGCTGTGTTTCTCTCTGTCAAATAAATAAAATCTTAAAAAAAAAAAAAAAAGATGCGTAAAATATTATGCATCGTTTTTATTAAGAGTTGCTTACTAATAACATTCATTGGGCTTTTTCAAATTATACATACCATCTCCAGCTCCTTTCCCAGATACTCTGATGCAAACTCCAAAGGGCTTTTTCTATACTCACAGGTCATGAGCCGTGGATACCTTAGCAGGACAAAAAAAAAAAGATTGAGGACCCTGTCATTTTAGACATTCCACTAATAGCAGCTAACTTACTGAGGCCTTTTCATGTTGCCAGGAATTGTGCTAAAAGGCTTTATAGTCAGGATATCATTTTATCTTTATAACATGGTACCTTTAAGTTAGTTACTATTTATTAATCCCTATTTTCTAGAGGAGGAAACTTAAGCACAAGCAAGTTGTTATATGCCTAAAACCATATGGCCAGTGACAGATCCAGGATTCAGACCCATATGGACAGTGCATATAAAATAGTTGTGGAAGTAGTTTGTGGAGCCTGTGATGAAAGATAGCATATCTTGTAGTTAATTAATCAGTGCGTGGTCTGCCTAGAGCTAACAACAGATGCCATCCACAAGTGCCCCTGAGGTACAGATGGTAGAGTGAATGATATGGCCGAACTCAGATTGAAGATAGCTAAATATGTAGAGAGTCAAGTCAGCCCTCAGTCTTTCTCTCCTTCCTAACTCTCTGTATTTCCACCCTGAAAAATGGGGGAGGATTTTATGAGGTTTCGAATTTTCTTTTCTCTTGAATAAATGTACTTAAATTAAACATCCAGATTAGTTGTGTTCCCTTCAAAGAAACCTTGCAAGGCTCATCAGCATTACTTTGATTTCTTAAAACATTTTCAGCTATTGCTTTGGAACTTCCTTTAGAGTTTACATCTGGTCTTTGGAATTTCTGCAGTATTGGGAAGTCATAAAATAGATTTTCAGAAATGGAAGAAAATCTGTGATGATAATCTTACCCAGTTGTTTAAAAGGAGAATTAAGATCCGCCAAGGTTAAAGCTTTTGCTCAAGGTCACACAACTAATTGTTGGCAGACCTCTGACTTTTGATCCCAGTTCTATCTCTCTGGAAATTCATAAGGACACACAGTGGCTTAAGAACAAAGTCCTGGGTATACATGAGCATGGTGGTCCCCTTTGACTCAGTAAGCCCATTTCAGGAAATAAATCCTAAGAAACTGTTTCAAGAAGAGAAAACCATTCTGCGGCAAAGATTCTTGGAGCAGGGTTATTTATCACCCTGAAAACTGCAAACAACCTCAGTGTTTAATAACATAGGTCTGGTTAAGTGCATTACGCTATGTTAACTCAGAGGAGTAATACAGCAGTTCTGGCAACATAGAAAATACACACATGAATTGTGAGGTGGAAAATTGGAATGTAACATTTAACACACTGTGTTTAAAACTTGATGTTAACACGTAGGGAGGTACACCTGGGTGGCTCAGTCAGTTGGGCGTCTGCCTTTGGCTCGGGTCGTGATTCTATGGTCTTGGGATTGAGTCCTGCATCAGGTTCCCTGCTCGATAGGGAGCCAGCTTCTCCCTCTGTGTGCCGCTCCACCTGCTTGTGTGCGCTCGCGCTCTCTCTCTCTCTCTCTCTCTGATAGAGAGAGAAAATCTTTATAAAAAAAACACATAGAGAAAAGTGAAGAAAATGGATTGATAGAATTGGTAAAATGGTTTAACTTTTTTCTTAATATAACATTGGTTCCACTCCTCCTAAGTAGAAAACTTTTATTTTACCTTGATGGGTGGGACTATAAAAAAGGGAAGAAAAGAAAGGGAAATTTTTCATCAATTCATCTCAGCATTAACTATAGTAATGATTTCTGATATGTGTTTCCAGGTGATTTTTCTGATGTGTATGCATGAATATCAGCAATATGTGTGTGCATGGAGAGAATCACGCTATGCAAATGGTTGTATTTAAATGAAAAGAAAATGCTGTATGTGAAATTGTCATAATTCTATTTAAGTTTTTACTTCAAAAGAAAACATCTTTATTGCTTCTGATTATAAAAATCAGTCATTACAAAAAATTAAAATAATGCAGAAAGACAGAGAACATTAGCAGACATCTCTCCATGTCTGCCTGCATATATGCAAAATTTGGTAAATAGGATCTTATCACGCATGCTTTTTTATAGTTTTGCCTTTTTCACAAACTATATCCTGAACAGCTTTCCATATCAGTACATATAGATATAGTATTTGAATTGTAGCTCATTGTCTATTTTTTTTTAATATTTTATTATTTATGTGACAGAGAGAAACACAGCTAGAGAGGGAACACAAGCAGGGGGAGTTAGAGAGGGAGAAGCAGGAAGCCCTATGCGGGGCTCAATCCCGGAACTCTGGGACCATGACCCAAGGGGAAGGCAGATGCTTAATGACTGAGCCACCCAGGTGCCCCTCATTGTCTAAATTTTTAAGTTGAATTTGATTCTATTGTAAAAATATTGCAACAAGTATCCTCATTGCATGCAAGTTTGCTCACGCAAATGGCAGATTTGGGGAACTGAAATTGCCAGCACAGTAGGTAACTGGTTTAGTGCCTTTACATGATGAACTATCCTGCCAAAGCCCCCTGAAGAAGCTATGTCTCTTCTGAAAGGCCCCCTAAGCACATGTCTGTTTCTCATACAGTGCCTGTGTTCGTTAAAGCAGCTGCAGCCTGCGCAGAGCTGCTCCTTCATCTTGCGTTCTTCACACCCCTTTAGGGAGACTGGCGGCTCCTTTGCTGAAGCGCCTGAGCCTCTCCACATCCAAACTGAACAGCCTGGCCATTGGTCTTCGACAAATCGCAGCCTCCTCACAGGATAGCGTGGGGCGTGTATTGCGCCGAACCCGAATCGCCAAAAATTTGGAACTAGAACAAGTGACTGTCCCAATTGGAGTCCTGCTGGTCATCTTTGAGTCGCGCCCTGACTGTCTGCCCCAGGTATGCTCCTGCCACTGGGGTGGGGGGGAATGTGTTGTCAGGACTCAAATCTCCCAAAGTTAGTTTTCTTTTTTCTCTTTTTTTGGTGAGAAAGTTTTAACCTTTTTCCTCCTCCAAAGGTAATTTTTGAGACTTCCAGTTCTTAAAATAAGTTATGTTACTGATTTTTTCCAGTGATTCCAAAGTAGGTATTCATATGTACATTTTACAGTTGAAGAAACTGACACTTATAGAAGTTCCTATTCCTGTCACTTTTGAAGGTTGGAGTTGGGGTGTGAACCTTGGTAGAACCTCCATAGCACAACGCAGGAGCACATCTCCATGTCCTAGCTCGCTTGGGTGCTTTCTTCCCGGACCATTTCGAACTTCCTGCAAGGTCATTCATCTGGTAGCTGGTTTTGCCCACATGAAAAAGACTCTTTATTGTTAGCATCACAGATGGTCTCCTGTAGGTGATTCTCTCAGGAAAAAGAACTTTCAGTAGTTCATGGAAACTAGAATGCAACCCTTTTTAAGGAATTTGACATATCACAGGCTAATGTTGAGAAAACACGTATTAAAAGATTTCTCTAAGTAGCCATGCCTTGATATGTAAGGTGGTTTTAGAGGGTTGCCCCACTGGTTACCAGCTCTCCTAGAAATCTGGGACTATTTTCCCACCATACTGACCAGTAGGATGATACCAGCTCTTTCCTTGCACTAGCCTCCAAGTCTTAAAGAGCAGTTCTACTTAAAAACGACAGATGAAAACCAACCCCTGTTTACTACAGGACATAGGGTGAGCATGGGAGTCTGACATGCTTTGTGGTGACTACTCCCTGACTGACCTAAAACCAGCTTGTTCGTCAAGGACTCCCATACCACCGGGGTCTGTCCTCAGGCCCTGACTCGTGCTGGCACCCTGCCCCCTTTGGCCACACACCTGTTTGCAGAGGTAGTCCAGTGAAAAGCAGGCCACCCACAAGGAGGGTTAGTTATCCTCTTAGAGCAAAGAGCTAATGACACGGACCTGATCATCCAAGGCCTGAAGCTTAACTTTCTGAATGTTTTTGGAATGGATTAAAATTTTCTCATTTTTATAATGCTGTAGAAGAAACTTTACTAAAAACCTTGTCTGAACACGTTAATCTCAATTAGTAGTTCTTAATCTGTGTTTTGTTCTTGTTGCTCATGGACCCCTTATAAAATTAATGTAAACCTTCTCTTTGTAAATGCTCTAGTATACCAGACTGCATATGACTTTTAGAATACATGGATTCTGTGATACCTTGGCTGTAGCTGGCTAAAGAAGGAATCTTTCTCCATGTGAAGTATCAGCTTGTATGGATAAAAAGTAACAGATGTCACGGACCCATTCCTACTAGCAGATTAGGGTTCTACAGTTTTCACTGCACTATCTCTGCAAACAGGTGTGTGGTTAAAGGGGGCAGGGTGCCAGCATGAGCCAGGGCCTGAGAACAGACCCCAACAGTATGGGAGTCCTTGACGCACGAGCTGGTTTTAGGTCATGTCAGGGAGTAGTCACCACAAAGGATGTCAGACTCCCTTGCTCACCCTGTGCTCTCTGCTTGGGCTCTTTTCCCAGCGGTCTCTGCCACAGCTTGTCCAGGGACTGGCACGAGCTCTAGTCTTCTCCAGGTTCTCGGCACGAGGCATTTAGAACTCTCGGAACAGTTACAGGGCCAGAGTAGGAAGTGGCTGGAAATGCCACCCAGCCTCAGCGAGAGGCAGCTGAGCTGCCTGTCCCTCACAATGGCCAAAGTGTGACGCTGACCACTTAAGTTATTTTGCTAATGGTGCTGAGTGAGCCATATAGTTTGTTTCCTGAGATCAGGTGCTTTGGCTCTTAAGTCAAGGCTTCTAGTCCTGCCACTTATATGCTATGTGTCTTTGGGGAGTTACCAAGTTCTCTTGGGCTTCATTGTCCCTATCTGTGAAGCAGGGGATGAAACAAGGAATGTTGTGAGGATTAAAAGGATTAGGCCTTACAAAGTGATTAGCACAGTGCTTGGCACAGGATGAGTGCTCAATGAGTGCTGACTGTTCCAGTACCGGCTTTTCCCTTTGGCTCATCGCTCCCCTCCTTGACCTGCAGGTGGCAGCCTTGGCTATCGCGAGTGGGAACGGCTTGTTACTCAAAGGAGGGAAGGAGGCCACACACAGCAATCGGATTCTTCACCTTTTGGCTCAAGAGGCCCTCTCAATCCACGGAGTCAAAGAGGCCATACAGCTGGTAGGTCCTTGGGAATGAGTCATATCAGGCGTAGAACTTCAGGTCAGGTGTTTGGGTATTTGAAGCAAAGCTTAGGTCACCTAAGGCTGAGCCACTTGTACAGGCAAGCTTGCCTGGAAGAGCAGCAGGTCCTGAGCCCCTGCTGACCCTGGACAATGCCAGAGGCTTCCTTGGCCCAGATGGGTCTTCAGTGGCTTGGGGAGGCCACTCTCATACAACTGTGCCCTGGCACCGTGATTTATAAGAATGTCTGGTAGCCCTTCATTCTTGGGGTACACTGACGTAGAGTATGAGGTCACGGTTCTCTTCACAGGCAGAGTGATTTAGGGAAAGTCAGATAAAATGCATTTTATGAAGCCATCATGCAGCATGTGAGTATGAGGTCATGTTGTTATCACTGTTAACTATCGTCCCACTCCTCAGTCAGCAAGTGGAGCCCTTGACCTAGACTGTGAGAGCCAGCGTTTCCTGAGCACGTGCTGCAGGCAGAGCTGCTTCTCTGTTGCCTCACTCTGTCCGCAACAACCGTAGCAGGAAGACACCATCAGTATTATGGGAAAACAGGCTCATTGCCAAAAGAACTCACCTAAAATCACACAGTCTGTGGTAGAGTATAGATTGGAATCTTAGCTGACTCTAGATCCTTCTCTTTCTCCATTGAGGCCCCCTTACTCCAACATGCCAGGATTCTGCTGGTTGCTGGGACTGTGTCTTTAAATGCACTGCATTATATGCTCACTGACAGGAATTGGGTTTTTTCCTGTGGCAACATAGGGGGTGGAAAAGGCACAGATTTTAGGGATTCAAATCCCAGCTCTACCATATCCTAGCTTAGTTAGGTTTCCTACTGCTGTATCACGTCCATACAGTAAAGTGTGCAGATCTTACGTGAACAACTCTTGACTTTTTCCATGGATCCACGCACACGCATATATAATAGCCAGCCTTAGGCAGTGAGAACATTTGCAGCACCCCAGAAGGTTCCCTTTCTGTGCCCTTTCTAATCAGTATGCCCTCCCTTCCCTGTGATGGCCTCCTCTTTGCTTCTTTCACATTCAATCTGTTTTTGCTTAATCTTTAACTTCATTATAAATGGACTCAAAACAAATTCACTCTTTTGTATTGTTGGAGTTTTTTCATTTATTATTTGAGAGCGAATAAGAGCTGGGGGAGGGGCACAGGAAGAGGGAGAAGCAGGCTGGTGCTCAGTCCCTGAGATCATGACCTGAGCTGAAGGCAGATGCTTAGCTCACTGAGCTCCCCAGGCACCCTACTCTTTTGTGTTGTATTTCTTTTGTTCACCTTTAAGTTTGTGAAGGTCATCCAGGATGTTATTCACCTCCAGCCGTTGTTTTCTCTTTTTTGTCACCACATGATGTTCCCTTTACGTGTATGCTATAGTTTGACCTTTCTTCCATTGGCCGACTTTGGGGGTTTCCAGTTAGGGGCTGCATAGAAAAAAGTCGCTGTGAACATTCTCGTACATATGTATTTGTATTTCTGTTGTAAGGAACATGACTATATGGGTGAGATTAAAAGAGGAGGGGAAAGGACCATCACCCCAGTGTCCTGACACAAGCGCTTCCTCCCAGGACAGAGGTGGTTAGCAGCACTTGTGGGTGCTGCTACTTTGTATTTCGTGAGGTCAGATGTCAGTTTTGTTTTTATTCTGTACCCCTTCAGGTGAATACCAGAGAAGAAGTAGAAGATCTTTGTCGCCTAGACAAAATGATAGATCTGATCATTCCACGAGGCTCTTCCCAGCTGGTCAGAGACATCCAGAAAGCCGCTAAGGGAATCCCGGTGATGGGGCACAGTGAGGGGATCTGCCACATGTATGTGGATTCAGAGGCCAGTGTTGATAAAGTCACCAGGCTGGGTGAGCCAGATGGGGCCCCTGCTGTGTGTATGTGTGTATGTATCTGACCCTGTGTGGCTTGGGAATATGTTACTAGAAAGAGTTCTTTGTCTTCCTTCTTTCAGTCCGAGACTCTAAATGTGAATACCCAGCTGCCTGTAATGCTTTGGAGACTCTGATAATCCACCGAGATCTGCTGAGAACACCATTATTTGACCAGATTATTGACATGCTGAGAGTGGAACAGGTACGACAAGTCCCAAGACCCATATGTCACTTCCTGTCTTCCATGTTGAGGTTTAGAAGCCTGTGGGTTTAGACCAGGAGCAAGCGCCATACCATTTACAGCAATTTAAGAGACAGTATTTGTGAGCATTTACTGTGTACAGGGTTCTGTGCTAGGTACAGAGCGTAAGACCCATCCCTGCCTTGTCACAGTCTAGTAGATGGAAGAAACCCATACTCAGATAGCTGTATTACAAAGTGGAATGTGGTAAATGCTGAGAGAGGTCAAAGATAAGAAGATCACGTGGCAGTTCTGTTTCTGGGAACTTTGTATTCAGGCAGCATAGTTTAAAGTTTGTTTCTGAACACATATTCCTGTTTGGATTTGATTTGAAAAGATTGTGCAGAAATGTTTTCAAACAGAGATTTATATGTGTCCTCCCCTCCACCAGTGTCTTTTCAATTACCAGTATTGATGTACTTAATACAATGATATTTGGGAGTCAGCAGTTTGTATAATGTTCTCTCTGGATTGTTTTATTACCATTTCACTGAGGTTGTAAAAACCACTGCTAGTAAGTTTCAGACAAAGGTATGTTCCATCTTAAATTACTAATTGCAAAAAAATAGATGCTCTCCAGGCGAAACTGGGCAATCTCAAGTTTTCTGGCAGAACACATTGTAAATTTTAATATCCGATGTCATGGCACCCTTTCATAATTACATAAACAAGCCCAGCATTTAGAGAAAGTGGCTGCTGGCCTTGGTTGCTTTGACCCTGAGAGTGTCTTTTCCCTTTCTTCCTTTAGCTGGAAAGGAAGGCTCCAGTCAGCTTATAAATGGGTGAGCATGTCCCAGTGAGAACCTGAAAGGATTGTTTTGAAAATGAAAATGCACCCCACAAATTAAAATTAAGTTAGATCACATGATCACTCATGTTTGGGACCTTCCTTGGTACCATTGGCCTATTGATGGGCCACCTGTGTATGCGAAACATCACACTGGACTGGACTAGACAGGAGGAAAGTTTCCTTTAGCCAGGAATAAACCTCCCAGTCCTGATACAGACAATACATTCTCGAGATTGCCTTGAAATTCTTTAAATCAAGATCAGTCAATATGTGTACTTCATGTAAAGTACCTTTGTATTGCCTGAAGTAAAGCAGCAGGGTGACTTGCCCAGAGCTAGGGCTCAAGGATGGGTTTTCTATCCCTAAGGAACTTGGGTGGACCCCAGGGCTGGAGGAAGCGGGGTCCCAGGTAAAAGGGCCTTAGGCACAACAAAGATGGGACAACACCACTGGTTATAACTTGAGTGAAGCAAGAGCTTGGTCCCAGAGAAGCAAGGCATGAATGCTGCCCTGCAGAGGTCTCAGAGAATGAAACCTGAGTGGGATCAGACTTGTGAGGGGGGCCCCCCTCAGTCACCAGCCCCCGATTCTTAAATTCCTCCAGCCAGGAGCACCATTAGCCCCAGAGTCTGTTTCTGAGCTGAGCTTAGAGGTGGGGCCTGACTGACAAAAGTTGGAAGTCTGACAGGTAAGCACAATTTGACATGGCTACCAACTAAGTACTCTTTTCCTCTGAAGCACACCTATGAACTTCTTTGGAGGGAAGGGAGTAGAAATGTATACAAGCCATCTCCCCCTTTTCATATGAGTTCCTGTCTGGGTCCCTTACGCAGGGGACGGGATTTTTGTAGTCAAGCATTCATTTCAGTCAGATGCCAGCAGTCCAGGCTTATGTTGATAGCCTGTTAAATTCCTTACACCTTCTTAATGTTCAGAGGCTTCCTGCTTAAATCCCTATTCCAGTTTTAACTGAGGGCCTCTTGCTGGCAAGTGGCCAGTCGGCATTTTCCAAAGCAGAGCATCCTGGAGGTTGGTGGGCTGCTTCTAAAAGGGAGGCAGGCTGGTTGAATCATCTCTGCCGCAGCAGCCACAGGCTCCTCACCTTCAGGCTCGTCCAGCTGTGTGGTCCTAGAGGAAGAAGTGTGAGCTGGCTTCCTGCTGCTGTGTTTATATGGTCACCACTCGACTTGCTGTGTTCCAGGTGAAAATTCACGCAGGCCCCAAGTTCGCTTCCTATCTGACCTTCAGCCCCTCTGAAGTGAAGTCCCTCCGAACAGAATATGGGGACCTGGAATTGTGCATTGAAGTGGTGGACAGTGTCCAGGAGGCCATCGACCACATCCACAAGTACGGCAGCTCGCACACAGATGTCATCGTCACAGAAAATGGTCAGTGCACATGTGCACACGTGCCTCAGGCATATGGCATCTGCTTTTTCCTCCTTGGTCTCCATGGGGTCCTGCTCCTCTCAGCCCCCATGGCTGCAGGAAGACATAGTCTGCTGCCTCTCTGTATTGTCACCCAGGTCCCAGGGGAGGACGCAGGGAAGGGATTGTTAGCTACACTCTGGAGATGACTCTTTGTCGTAGGGATTGCCGTTTAATCCAGGTGAGTCTCTCCAGGCTATACCCAGGCTCAGAAGGTTGAGGGCAGAAGCGGCTCTCCACACACATTCATTCACTGCACAGATATGTGCTGAGAGACCACCGAGTGCAGGCACTGGAGGCCCAGTGGGGAAGGCAGTGGGTGTGGCCTCTCAAGGGATCTGCAGTCAGTGTATTGGGCAGTCACAACAGCACCAATAATAATAGCTAATGTTTACCCTGCACTTACGTGCCCTAGGCTCTGGGGTGAGTGCTCCTTGGAAGTCAAGTCCTTTTATCCTCCACACAACCCTGTGGGCTAGGGAATATTATCAGTCTCCATTTTGCTCAGGCACAGAGAGGTTCAGAAACCTGCCCAAGATCACCCAGCTAGTGGGCATGGAATTGGAATTCAGACGTAGGCGTTCTGGTTCTGGAGCCTTATAAAGGTAGTATAGTCATGCTGTTGTGGCATCAAGGGTATGTCCACAGGGGCAGGTCTGGATTCCAGCCCAGTGTTTCCCAGGCAGCTACTCTTTCCATAACAGGGACTGGGGTGAAGCTGGTTATTAGCCGCCTTATTTTCAGATTTTTCACAAGTCTGCATGTTTGATTTGTAAGGAAGCTCTCCCAGGGCTTGGGCGCAGCCCTGGTCAGTCACCAGTGTGTGACTGGAAGGAGGGATATTTCCCGTGGGTCACCCTAACTCAGTGTCTTCTCTTTATGCTGCAGAGAAAACAGCAGAGTTCTTCCTCCAGCACGTAGATAGTGCCTGCGTGTTCTGGAACGCCAGCACTCGTTTCTCTGATGGCTATCGCTTCGGACTGGGTAAGAAAGATTCTGGTCAGGAGAAAAAGAGGTCCCTTTGTGAATCACTCTGTGGCCCAAGGAGCTGGTGAGGGTGTAGGAGACAGCTGTCCTTTGAAGTCACAGCTTAAGATAAAAAAAGAGAAATATGGGAGGGCGGTTGATGAGAGAGAATCCTCACAGCAACCGTGAACAGGAGAAGTCCTGTGCTGTAAGCATTGTGTGTATTCAGAGGGTAGGTACTTGTTTTTCTTTTTCATACATCTTTGAAATTCAGAGAGGTGATCTAAGTTGCCCAAAGCCCCCTAGCTGTCTCTCAGACCCACACTTGGCCAAGTCCAGAGCCCGGGTTGCTCCCGTTCCAGTACAGGCAGAGCGTGGCGTGCCTGCGTGCGCAGCTCGTGACCGGCGTGCGTGTCCAGGTCCTCGAGAGCAGTTGCAGACACACTCCTTCAAAGACAAAGCCAGGTTGCCAGAGAGGGAGGGATTCCCCATGAGGACAGGACAAAAGAAGGTTTTAATATGTATGCTGGGCTTAAAGAAGCAATATCAAAACAAGCAGGTAAGCCCAAAGGTACAAGGGTTATTTCTAAAACACACCTTTGAAATAAAAAGCTTCAGAAAACCTTAAGAAAGAAAGAAAGACTACTCCTGTACTCCTTCTCCCCTTCCATCATTAGAAATAAAATCTCCAGGGGTGCCTGGCTGGCTCAGGTAGAGCATACAACTCTTGATCTCAGGGTTGTGAATTCGAGTCCTATGTTGGGTGTGGAGATTACTTAAAAATAAAATCTTAAAAAAAAGGAAGAACAAAAGAAAATCTCCATTCCCCAGTATGGAAATTTTTCAGATAGTCTCTGGTTTTCAGGGGTACCATTATAAAGAGCACCAGTAGGCATTTATGACACATCTGAGAATTATTTTAAGCCTTCTGGACTTTTTTTTTTTTAAAGGTTTTATTTATTTGGCAGAGAGAAACACAGCCAGAGAGGGAGTACAAGCAGGGGGAGTGAGAGAGGGAGAAGCAGGTTTCCTGCCGAGCAGGGAACCTGATGTGGGGCTCGATCCTGGGTCTCCAGGATCATGACCTGAGCCGAAGGCAGTCAGTCGCTCAACCAACTGAGCCACCCAGGCGCCCCAATCCTTCTGAACTTCTGAATAGATCTGCCTAGAGAATAGTTCTCACTGAATTACTAAAGGCTGTTAAAGAGAATTTTACCCAGTTATTCTTAGTCATTAGGCTCTTTACTGTTAGTTTCCTGTTTCTGTTGGGGTTTTAATTGTTGCATCCCTTACACTGACTTTTGTTTTCCATGTTGTTGATGAAGAAATAGCAACATACTTTGAAGGGCTGAGGTGCATAGCTTTCAAGTCAAAGTCCAGGTGGGGGAAGAGCAGAGGACCAGCCCATTGCCTATCTGTCACCTGCTTGGAGCAAACCCTCAAACTCTGAGTTAAATTCCTGTGAAGTGCATTAATAGCAGTGACAGGTGGTGTTTATTGAGCATTTACATATTCCAGCACTGTGCTAAGTGTATCACATACATTTTATCACTTAGTTCTACACGATGGGTTCTGTTCTTTCCCCATTTTCCCACTGAACTGAAGCACTGAAGTCATGTGGTCCTTATAGAATCTGGCGGTCACACTGTCCTGGCCCACCTCTGCTCCCTGGCACGTCCCCATCAGACCTCCTCCCTGCTGCTTTCTGCCGCAGCGCCTCTCCACCTGTCCCTCCACAGGCTGGTCCTTGTCATTGTTGAGGGCTCAGAGGAAAGGCCCTTCCTCAGGGAGGCTCTCCCTGACCACTCTACCAGTGTGGTGGCCCCTAGACTCCTGCACTCTGTCCTAGCGCCTTTCCCTGTAGTCCCATCACCACAAGAAGTCATTTGCTGAACTGCTCTTTGACTGCCTTGCCCACAGAAGTAAGAGCTCCACAAACACATGACCTTGGATCGGTTATTTACCACTGCTCCCCAGGACCCAGCGCGGTGTCTCTTACATAGTACATGCTCAGTAAAGCTGTGATGAACAAAGGAACCCTGCCTCCACTGTATCCCTTGCGGAACACCCAGCCAGACCCAGGAAAACCCCTAATACCACGAGTCTAAGCTTAGAACAAGAGGGAAGAAAAATGAATCTTGTGTATTTAGTAGCTGTCTAGTGAGTGCCTATGTACTAAGAATTCTGGGGGATAGTGAAAACATGTCCCATCCCTTCCTTTCTGGGACTTAGAGAATAGTTGAGATGATGAAACCTTGACACTGGACATTGTTATATACTTCAAAAAATGCCTGAATGTCAAATGATGATACACCGTCTAGACACTAAGCAGACATCAGCCAGCACTCCTAGTATTGTCAAAATGCGTTTGGGATAAAAGTGTAGAGAAGAGCCCACACATTGTGTTTTATTAGAAGTGGGGGGCTTGTCATGATTCATAATGACTAGAGGACACGATGACGGGGACCGTAGAACTCAAGCTGATCTGGGAAGGATGGAGCAGGAGTGGGGAGGGTGAGAGGGTGCCACTTGGGGAGAAGGAAGAGTTGGGGTTCTGGTGGGTGGACAGGAAGCAGGGGCTGGGAAAAGCCGCATCCTCATCTATGCTTTTTCTCAGGAGCTGAAGTGGGCATCAGCACATCGAGGATCCATGCCCGGGGACCAGTAGGACTTGAGGGACTGCTCACTACTAAGTGGCTGCTGCGAGGGCAGGACCACGTGGTGTCAGATTTCTCAGAACATGGAAGTTTAAAATACCTTCACGAGAACCTTCCTGTGCCTCAGAGAAACACCAACTGAAAGCATTCCAAGAAGAGCCAGAAAGATTCAAGAGGTCTTCACAGTTAAGCCTGTTTTAAGCATCTCAGGGGATGAGCCAGGTCTCATCTTCGACCTCCTGGAAGGGTCTGCCTCTTGGAAAGTGCACCTAGATGCTTCTGGGCTCCGTTTGGCTATGCCAGTCTTGTCTAATGTGCATATTCCAATTCACCCTTCTCTTTTTTAGTTAGAAAATAATGGCCATGAATGGGGACTTTGCTTAATTGCTGCAGAGACTTTGCTTCTCACTGTCCAGTTCCCTTCATGATAGAAACAGAAAGGTGCAGCTTCCCCCCAAAAAAGGAATGGGAAAACTATGGCTGCTTTTAACTTTTTATCACCTCAGTGAGGTAACATCTCCCCTGACGTTTGGTTGGCACTAGAGCCCATCACACCTAATATATTTTTCCACATTTCATCTCTTTATGCTCCCACTCCTCTTCAAAAAGGAAAGGCCTGGAATTTAGAAGAGAGGCAGCTCTTCATTCTAGCGTTCTCATCAGAAACAGTTGCAAAAATGGACTGAATCATTTCCACTGGGAAGATTGACCTTTTGTATTTATTGTGGAGTAAAGGTAAAGCAGCATTCCAGATGCTTGTGCTTCTCCGAACCCGGAAGACTCAGCCTGACTGGGGGTGCAGCTAGAACCTGACGTCTCTACAGCAATTATGCTTGAGATTTTTATATAAATTATTTTGTCATCCTCCTCTTTTCCTCCAAAACAAAAATTAGAGGGTTATTTTAATACTTTGGATTCTTCCCCCTTTTTGAAAAATAAAGTTCTTATGAAAAGCCTGTGTGTGTGGTTCAGGCCCGCACCCTCGCTCATGCTGGCCATCTTCCTCTGTCCTCCCTGTGGCCTGCACACCCACTCTGACACACTGGCTCTTCTCGGAAAGTGGGTTGGGGAGAGCGTCTGTCTGCCGCATGTGTTCGTGGAGGCAGCACAGGCAGATCCCAGGGGACGGACCCGGACTGAGGAGAGGAAAACAGGAGCGTCAGGACCGAGGGCATGGTGATGGGATGAGGTCGGCCGGGATGGACCGTAGGAGCGTGCCACCATGGTGCCCGGGCCACATGGCCCCGAAATCCTTTTTAGTTCACTTCAGAAGACCCTCCAGCCAGCTCCTGTTTTAGGGTTCCTGGTACCCAACAATCTGCAGTTGAAAGTTCTCTTGTCTCATGGGGGCCCTTCCGAAGAGAGAAGCACTCACTGGCATGCTGCTGCTTATCCTCTGAGGATTTTTTATGGGCACGAGAATCACGTTGTCATGTGGGACATGTTCTCAGGCTGGCTCCCAGCTCGCTCTCTCATCCAGACCCTTACATGGTCCGGCAAGCCATGCTGCCTGCCCTGCCCTTGGAATGGGGAATTCTGGCATAGCTTGCCTGAAAAGGCAATAGACAAAGTCCTGCCAGAAACTGTATGGCAAATACCACCAGCAGCTCCCAAGCAGACAACAAATACCCCTGGAGTTGAAAATAGAAAGTGACTCAAGAAGGCCAGGACCCTTGGGGAAGACTCAACTGAGGAGGCAGGCCTGGATCTGGGCCCTGAGCAAGATGAGTCACAGGAGTAGGAGTGGGCCGAGCCCTGGGGTAGGGGACTGGCCCAAGCAGAAGGCCAGAGGTGGGGCTGAAACAGGTCTGTGGAGCAGGGAACACACCACTGTGGGGCAGAAGTTCATGTGGGTTAACAGGAAGGTGTTAAGTCTCAGCTGATAGCGGTACACTCACGGGAGCCACCCTTCTTGGGGCTGGGGATGAAAGTGGAGTTTGGGCTGGACACCCTAGCTAAAGCTCACTCATCCAACAGGGCCCTCCCCCTAGAGCCACCTCAGGCTTAGTCCTCTTCTGCAGAGGCCACGGGTATTTATTTTGCCACCAAAGTGAAGAGATCCCGAAGTGGGGTCAGAAGGCAGCCACTGCCTCTTAAGTATCCTCACCCAGGCTGGCTGTTGTCAGTACTCACTGGTGTGTCCTGCAGGAAGGGAGCTTTTGATTCTGAAATCCCTCCTGTGGTTCTGCCCTTTTCCTAGCTATCAACTCTGGGCAGCAGGCTGTCCTGAAGTTCCCCCCCACCAAGGGAGGAAAAAAGCTCTCTGGGGTACATAAGATAACAAGCACTCATCAAGCCGTTCCCTTGAGTTTAGGTTTTCTATTACAAGCGAAAGTAGGTGAGTGATACAGTATATACATTATGGGGCCACTGAGAAAAGTATTCATATTGGGGGCACCTGGGTAGCTCAGTGGGTTAAATGTCTGCTTTCAGCTCCAGATCGTGGATATCGCGCCACATCTTGCTTCCCGTTCAGCAGGGAGCCTGCTTCTTCGTCCCCTGCCTCTCCCCTGCTTGTGCACCTGTGCTCGCTCACTCTCTTTCTCAAGTAAACAAATTCTTACAAGTATTTGTATGGGGAGAAAGGTGGGCAGCCAAGGACTAGATTATGATAGGTGTTATTTGCTCTAGATCCCTTGTGCTGTGGACCATCTCTCCTGTGTTTTGCAGTACCCCCACTCAGTGTCTGATTCACGGGAGGTTTTTTTGTTTTTTTTTTTTAAAGATTTTGTTTATTTGACAGCGAGAAATACAGCGAGAGAGGGAACACAAGCAGGGGGAGTGAGAGAGGGAGAAGCAGGCTTCCTGCCGAGCAGGGAGCCCGATGTGGGACTCGATCCCCGGTCTCCGGGATCATGACCCGAGCCGAAGGCAGTTGCTTAACGAACTGAGCCACCCAGGCGTCCCTGATTCACGGGAGGTTATACCGATCTCCCTCCTCCCACACTAGTTTTAGTGGTAGTCACATGACTCAGCTCTGGTAAGTCAGAGTACTCTGTTTCCCTGCTTACAGTGATTGCTTCAGGGCTGGGCATAGGATGATTTAAACTTGGCCAAATGGCATGCTAGTAGAACTAAATTTTTACTGCACTTATTATTGGTTATTAAGAAAAACAAGCCCTTAGAAGTATCCAACACAGAGGAAAGGGAGCCAGGGGGTATATGGAGGCTGCCTGCCAGGCTCCGTCAGTGCCTGGGACTGGACCGGGAGGCTGGACTCCATTGTTTTCATTTTTTTGCTTAAGCTAGTTTGAATTTGGTTGGGTTTATGTTTGAGTAGAAGACTCTTGGTAACATACCTGCGTTTGGTTGTCTGCTCTTACTAAACAAGTGCGTCTGGGCAAGTTCCTTAGGTTCTGGAAGCCTCAGTTTCCTCCTGGGAACATTAACATCTGCTTCGTCCGAAGTGGTAAGTGCGTAGCGCAGCATGGGCACACTGGCAAGCACTCTGTAGAGGAGGGATTGTCACTTGCTGGTTCCCAGGTGCCCAGCTGTGTGTTTGGTTCTGTACTCCACAAGAAACCAGAGTTTTCCCCTGTGGCTCAGGGGCAGTTTTCAGACGCCAGATTCTCCCATCCCAGCTTTATCTGGTCACCAGAAGCCCAACTTTGCCCACTGCGTGAGTAAGGAGGAACTAAGCACTGAGCCTGAGACAAACATTTCAGCACTTAGAGCATGTGGGCAGCTGCTACTGAGAAGGGAGCAGTAGAGGCCTTACTTGGGGTCTGGGAAAGAGAAGGTGGACCTAGGTGAACATCATGCTCTGCCTGAAAGAAGAGGCGGTCCTGTTTTGGCTGAGGGGAGCAGGCCTGCTCTATGCAGGGGGTGGGAGCAAAGCGAGAGGCTGGGTCTCTACATACTTACACGTGAGCACTGCCGAACAGTGCAGAATACACGCAGTGTGTGCACGCTTCTGAACTAGAGATTAATTTCTAAACCTCCAAGCAAACGATGATTTTACATGTTTAGGTGAACCCTCTGGCAGTCTTGTCTGACTAAGGCTTTAAATCTAATCAGGTCTCTTTTTTGACTCAGCAGTTGTTGATGTGATTACTCCTTACTTCTGCCTCCCAAATGGACATGGAACAGAATATCTCTGGGTAGTATTTTGTGCCCCAGAAGGATAGTGACCATGAGGCCACAACTGGGAGTGTTTTCAGGTACAAGTAACAGAACCCTCAGCTCAAACTAGTTTCACAAAAGAAAGGGTATTTATTGGGTTACATAACTGAGGAAATCCAGACATGTAGTTCAGGCAGGATTTGATCAGGGCTTGGCTCTCTTTCTCTGCAGACCTTTATAAATCAGTGGTTTTCAAACTTGAGAATCTCAGAATGATCTGCAGGGTTATTAGAATAGATTGCTGATTCAGTAGGTCAGGGATAGGGGCTGATAATTTACATTTCTTTTTTTTTTTTAAAGATTTTATTTATTTATTTGACAGATACAGAGAGAGGGAACACAAGCAGGGGGAGTGGGAGAGGGAGAATCAGGCATCCCACCGAGCAGGGAGCCCAATGCAGGGGTCGATCCCAGGACTCCGGGATCATGACCTGAGCCGAAGGCAGACTGAGCCACCCAGGTGCCCCGAGACTTTGCATTTCTAATAAATTTCCAGCTGCTGATGCTGCCACCAATCCAGGAACCGTACTTTGAGAGCTATAGTTGTAGATGTCCACCAGCAGCAAAGCTGTCCATGTTGTGGGTTAGATGATGGGAGGGCATCAGACAAACCTACCATCAGAGGTCCTAAGCTCCACTCTTATTAAACTGGCCTGAATCAATCACTGTAGTGAAGTTAGGACTTGAGTTGCATTGTCCCAGGAAATGTAAACAGCTAAGGCTTGAAAGTGATCGAAGTTTGTTTTTGTCTCAGGTAAGAAGAGGTCTGGAGGTAGGCATCTCAGGGTTGAGGCCAAGGCGCCATGATGTCAATAGGCGCTCCCGCCCCCTTTCCATTTCTGCTCTCCCATCCCAGGGTAAGGCCCTCATCCACATGATAGTGATCTCCCTACCATCAGGACCGTCTTCCAGACAGCAGGAAGGGGGAGGAAGCACAGGCAAAGGAGTACATGCTAGTTCCCTTGTCCAGGTGACTTTCCAGGAAGACCCATCCAACTGCTTGTCCAGAGCAGGCTCGTGATGCTCGCCTCACTTTTACAAGGGATCTGGGGAGTGTGACTCTTTTATCTGGGCATATTGTGGCTCCAAGAAGGAGTCTGTTGGTAAGGGAGAAGAGAAATTGGGTAGGGAAGGAAAATGATTCTGATTTAGGAAATGGGAGGGGGGTCCATTCATGTCAACAACATGCCTTTAGGGAGGGCCTGTTTCCTGCAGCCACTGCTCAGCTCTCGCTATAAGGGAGGTGGAGAAATAAAGCTTTACAGCTGGGCACACTCCTCCCTGAACAAAAATCAGGGTCCTCTTCACAGGGAAGGAAAAAGGATAAACATTGAGTAAGCTACTAGCACTGTTTGCCACACTTACCCTGAACCCGCTCTAAAGCCTAGCTTTTTCTAGAAGCTCCCTTTGTTCTCTTGAGCTCATTGATGGGTTTTGTAAATCAGGTTTTGTGGTAGGATGTGGGAAAGCCAAATTGCTCTGTAGGAGATGGAGAAAAGGCAAAATTTCTGGGCACTTCTGGAGAGCTGGGTGGGAATTTAGAGTTGCCCCAGGCAGAGGATATAGACTGAGGATCCTTAGGAAATTAGACTGGAGAAAGTTAAACCACCAAAGTGTAAAAAAAGCCATCTGTTTGTAAACTGATGGCTCCATGGGGCTAATCCTCTTGGCGGTTCTTGAAGTTTTGAAAAAGACAACAGTCACAGACATAGTTATTCCAAAAAATTAGCCAGTGCCGTATTGGAAAGAGCTTGCATTTGAGAGTTATACTGGCCTGCGTTTCCATCTCTAAATTGTGTGAGCGTAACAGAGTTACTTTTACCAAAATGGGCCTCAGTGTCCTTATTTGGAAAAAGTAGAAGACTAATTCAGACCTGTCAGAAGAGATCCGGGAGAGAGCTAGATCGAACATCCAGGTCAGGGAAGAAGCTCCATCAGCATTAGCCACAACTAGCAATAGGGCCCCTCCTGCTATGTCTGTCCTTATATCCCCCAGTGGCCCAGCTAAGAGAAATGCCTGCAGGTACTCACTGACCTCCTGGTGAAACAGACCACTTTGGCAGAGTTATGGTTGTGGCAGGGGGTGGGGAGGGGTGGTGCCTTCTCTGAGACCCTTGGACCATTAGGGAGGTGGCAGCCAAAAATGATCTCGCATCTTTGCTGACCCCAACTCATTTCCGAACAACTGAGGAGTATCATCATTCTCACCTAGTCATGAACATGAACATTAGCTTGGAATCTATCAGAATAGATGGCAGGTTACATGTTACAGTGATTTTTCTTCTAGTGTTTCTGGGAAAAATCAATAATTTCATAACTGCTCCTACTGGCAGAACTCCCTTTTTAGTGAGAATGAAATTTAAAACTTGGTTCAGTACTCACTGAGCACCTATTATGTGCCGTGTGCTGAGAATAGGAGACACTCCCTCTACCCACCCAGTGGTTGGAAGCTTAACCTGAGAATTGCTGCTCTTCCCCAAGATAGTTCTTCTCCTTAACTCTCAGTCTTTACCACCTTTTTGAGCCCCGTTCCTAGGAGAACCCTTTGGCCAATAGGAAGTCACTAGACAGAAGCACTCCAGGATGGAAGGGAGGGGGGCTCACTTTTCACCTCAAAAGAAAAGCAACTCACTCTTCATCCCATCTGGCCTTAAGATTCCTCTAACACTAGAGGGCAGTCTGGCCCCATGGACCTAAGGAGGTCCACCCCATACCCCATGGCCATCTTTAGGCTGTTCACCTGGAGACAAGTGCTGGCACAGTAAAATGACTTTCAGAAACCAGTTTGCCTAGAGGGTAAGAACGCAGGCTGTTTTTTAGATGAGGGGCAGAACAGAGTTTGGACCTTGATTCCGCCATCTTCTAGCTATTTGCTAGGAGCAAGTGTCTTAACTTTTCAGAACCTTGATAATGGGTTTTGTGACATTATATGTAAAGCTCTCTGCACAGTGTCCCGCCTATGGTAAAAAAAACTTCAGTAACTGTTAGCTGTTATATTTATTTTGTTCTAAAGAGTACCTTTCTTTTCTTTCTGGACATTGCTCTTTTTTCTTTTTTTAAAGATCTTATTTATTTATTTGACAGAGAGAGAGATTACAAGTAGACAGAGGGAGAGGAGGAAGCAGGTTCCCTGCTGAGCAGAGAGCCCGATGCAGGCCTCAATCCCAGGACCCTGAGATCATGACCTGAGCTGAAGGCAGAGGCTTTAACCCACTGAGCTACCCAGGCGCCCTGGACATTGCTCTTTTATTTAAAGTACAAACATCTCTTCCTAGGAAATGTGGTTGGGGACACTCTGGGGAGATCTCTATTATGTATCAGGCGCTATGGTAGGAGGCTTGCATGCGATATCACTGCAGTCTCGGGGAGGGACTTGTTATCCTAGTTTATAGGTACAGAAACTGAGGATAGGAGAGGCTGAGTAAATTGCCCAAGGTCACACAGTTAGGAAGTAGTAGAACCTAGACACCCGGGCTTTGGAGCTCTTCCCCACCACAGCGGGCTGTAGCAGTAGTATTTCCCTACAAGCTTCTTGCACCTTAACCCAAGGTAAGTTGTAAGGCTGAAGAAGGAGGTTGCCATAGCTACTAACTGGACCCCTTTTCAAGTAATCAGATCCTAGGTCGGCTCCAGCTATGCAAGAGGAGATGCTGGTCTGGAAACTCTCCTCAGCACCTGCCCCTGGAAGGAGCCGACTGCACCTGAATTATTTAGAGAGTCTCTGGACACTTGATACAACAAGCAGGTGTGGATGCTTCTCTGACTTTCCTTGACATGCCTTACTTACCCCTTTTCCCTCCTCTTAGTTTCCTGTGAGGAAAAGGAGACATCAGCTGATTCCAGAGTGTGTACGTGTATATCTTCTCCCAAAAATTATTTGTAAGTGGACCATTTTCCTTGAAAATTTCAAAATCAGATTGATTTGAGTGGAAATTGGTGTAAGTAAGACCCTAACTAGTAAATGGATAAATTGTCTTTTCCTGTTGATACACAGTTCCTTTTCCTCTATCCTAAGTTTATACAGATTAAACTGGAAGACTGAGTTTGTATAAATGAAAAAAAAAAGCAGTTAACAAAAATATTCTTAATATAGATTTCACCAATGTAAAAAACAAAACAAAACAAAGCCATTATGCTTAGAAAAAAGACTGGAAGGAAATATCAATATACAGATGGCACTTGGATGATAGATTCCAGGCATAACAGCATAGGGAATAGCACAATAGCAATTCTTAATCACTCTAATGATTAGGACCATGGGTTTCCTAGGATCTGCTCACATCCACCCCTCACGCTGACCATCCATCCACCGTGTCCTCTCTCCCACGTCCTGCCAGTGGACCGCTGTGCAGCCTGCAGCTGACCTGGTGGGGAGAA
Source organism: Spilogale gracilis (assembly GCA_004023965.1). NCBI lineage: Eukaryota > Metazoa > Chordata > Mammalia > Carnivora > Mephitidae > Spilogale > Spilogale gracilis. Next base: position 73,304 of record PITA01001338.1, read on the forward strand.
CCGTGTGCACATCTGCTCCTGATCCTCGCTGTCCGGCCTGTGAGTCCGTATTGCTATCCGCATCCTCTGCACTCCCCCAGTTAGATTTCAGTGTGAATCAAGCCGAATCTATTGAATTCTAGTTAATAATATTTTAATCCTGGATCTCTTTACAGTAAACTGTTTGAAGACAATTAGCCATTAAAAATCTAGTTGTTTTTATGTAGGCTTCATGCCAGGCAGGGAGCCCAACATGGGGCTTGAACTCAAACGTGAAATCAAGACCTCAGCTGGGATCAAGCATCAGATGCTTAATTGACTGAGCCACCCAGGTGTCCCTAAGAATCTTCTTGTTTTTTTTTTTAAGATTTTATTTATTGGGGTGCCTGGGTGTCTCAGTCGTTAGGTATCTGCCTTCGGCTCGGGTCATGATCCCGGAGTTCTGGGATGGAGCCCCACATCGGGCTCCCTGCTCAGCGGTAAGCCTGCTTCTCCCTCTCTCACTCCCTCTGCTTGTGTTCCCTCTCTCTCTGTGTTTCTCTCTGTCAAATAAATAAATAAATAAAAGATTTTCTTTATTTATTTCAGACACAGAGCTAGAGAGCACAGGCTGGGGAGAGGAGAAACAGCCTCCTCACCGAGCACAGAGCCCAGTGCGGGCCTGGATCCCAGTACCCTGGGACCATGACCTGAGCCAAAGGTAGACACTTAACCAACTGAGCCACCCAAATGCCCCTTAAAAATCTTGTTTTTACAGAATATTAATTGACATGCAGGAAAAGCTCACGACAGAATGTTAAATAGAAAAAACTAGGCTGTATAAAATGGTGTAATTTTTAATAATAGAATTAATGTTTCTTACTTATAGATAATTTGGTTTAAAAAAAAAAGACTGGAAGAAAATAGTCAAAGTATAATGAGTGATTCTTACCAAACAGTGAGACTACTAGTGACTTTTGTTACTATACTTTTCTAAACTTTCCAAAATTTGTTACTGTCTGAATTAGTTTTAGAATATTTTTCTTTTTTCACAGCTACTAATATTTATTCCTATGGGAAATTATTGGTATGATGGTGAAAATAAAGTTTGTCATACAGTCTTTTAAATCTAAAGAGAGGCTTATTTTTCTATCCCATCTCCCTTCACAGTCTGTCTTCTACAGACAAGAAATCAAGGCTCAGAGCGGTTAAGTCCAAACTGGCACCCAGGGACTGTGGCCTCAGAGGAGAGACGGAACCGATTAGTTCGGGGGCATCTCCGGCCTGTGGCTCTGTCTGCTCATCTCTTGTTCCCCCCACCTGTGGCCACAACACTCCCAAAGCAAGACAACTTCAGAAAGCCATGAAGCTTTCCTGCTGCAGGGACTTCTGGACTCCAGCTTTCCTACTCTAACTCACAAATAAGGCTACATCTCTGACTCTGTGTTTCCAGATTCTGTTTCAATGCAGACAATTAGATGGTAAATAATTCAAGAGAACGGAAACTGGCAAAGTGGTGTGTGATGTCCAAATAGCTATCTTGTTTACCCGCTGGTGTAAACTTCAGGCTCATCTGCAAGTCAGGAGCCCCAGGAGTAGGTAGAATGTGCAAACATGGGAATCTTCCTGTTTCCATCCCCTCCCGTCTTTGAATATTGTTGAGGGTAGGAAGGAGTTTCCCAATTTGGTTAACATAAAACAGCATGGTTTGGGCAGGCAGATGTGGATAACTTCAAGTCTGAAATTCCTTCCACAGTGGGCTTGGTGTCCAGAATCCAGAAGCATCCATCTCTCCTTGGAGTAAGGACTTGTCTCCCAAAGCTGAGGTCTCAGCCCTAGTCACCACCATCCATCCCCCATCTCTTTCTCTGTGCAGTGAGGGAGATAGTTTTCACTACACCCTTCTATGCCTGCCCATCATTAAAGAAGTGGTCTTAGTTAAGACTCTTTGAGTTACAGGTAACATAAACCAGCTTTACCTTGCTTAAGAAGAAAAGGATAACATATTATGTGGAGCTAGGATGTCTCATAAAGTCAAATGCAAGAGACACAGAACTGACCCAGTCTCCTAAGACTGGAACTAGCTCTGGTGTAAAAGAAATTTGTGGCCCAAGTAAGCAAACCACAGTGAGCCTGAGTAACTAGAATCAGGGACTCCAACATTTTCTGGATGCTCCCATGCTTCTCCTTTTTGTGAAGCCTTCATTTCCTCTTGCTGGAGATTGGCTTCTTCCATGAGCATGGGACTGAGCCAGTGGACACTTCCAGTGAATAAATGAAACTTATTCTCACAGCTTTGTCCCACCTCCCAAGCACTGCAAAAATAAAAAGGCTCTGGCTCCCCATTCCAGTGCAGAAGAACTTTGGCTGGTCTCCTTGGGCCAGCTGTCCTCACTGTAGTGGAGATACAGAGGAGATGATTCAGCCACATATACCCCTGTGACCACACATGGCTAAATCTTGAAATAATTTCATAGGACTTACTCTCTGGATAGGATGTAGCACAGGTAGTAATAATCCAATGTTCCTGCTGAAACAATTAGAAAAAACTGGGTAAGTTATGGAAATCATATTTATTTATTTATTTATTTATTTATTTATTTAAAAAGATTTTATTTATTTATTTGACAGAGAGAGAGCAAGAGAGGGAGCACAAGCAGGGGGAGTGGGAAAAGGAGAAGCAAGCTCCCTGCTGGGTGGGGAGCCTGATGCAGGGCTCGATCCCAGGACCCGGGGATCATGACGTGAGCTGAAGGAAGACATTCAGCAACTGAGCCACCCAGGTGCCTCAAAAAAAGTGCACTTTCTTTTTTCTTTTTTAAAATATTTAATTTTTTAATGTGATATAGAACAAGAGTGAGAGAGAGAGAGCATGAGCATGGGGAGCAGCAGGCAGAGGGAGAAGCAGACTCCCTGTCGAGTACAGAGCCTGATGTGGGGCTCGATCCCAGGACTCTGGGATCATGACCTGAGCCGAAGGCAGCTGCTTAACAACTGAGCCACCCAGGTGGCCAAAAAAGAGCATTTTCTGAATGAGATCTGTAACCATTTTCTTCCCTGGGGGTATTTGCCAAAACTGGGTGTAGGCCAAGGATAGAGCTGGCCCAGGAGTCAGGTCTTTACTGGGACAACATGAGATTGGCATAGCTTTTGTTGGTCTATGTGCAGCAGCCCAGCACGGGAATCAAGTGTAGCTCTGGCATATGGCTGGTTTTCCCCTCAGGGACACTGGCTGAATTCTGAGATGGAGCGGGAGATGCTGGGCTGGAAGTATCGACCAGCGGAGGGAAATTTCCCTGTTAGAAGGAAGCTGGTTGCATCCAATATACGGTGGGTGTCTCCCTCCAGATACTTGCTAAATTTTGAAACTGTGTGGGGCAAGAAACCAAAGGGTCTGAGCTTCTAAGAACAGAACTGAATCTTCCACAGGCTTTGAGGGTTAGAAAGACAGAGACCTGCTAAGCTGTCAACCAAAAGCTTGTGTGGGCTCCTCCCAAGGAACAAGATAACCCAGAGTTGGAATGGACAAATAAAGCTGTAGTCAAACCCCCCAGACAGGTGAATCCCTGACTAGATTGGCATGATCTCTCCCTCACCCCATCTGTTAACAGAAAAGAAAGAGAATCACCACTGGAGGAAAATACAAAAATACAAAATGCTATATCATCTATAGCATTTATGGTTCTTTTATATAATTATGAGACATGGGAAGAGCAGGGAAATATGACTAATAATGAAGAGAAAAATCAGACTATGAAAGTAGACCTACGAATAGTTCTGATATGAGCAGACAAGGACTTTATAATAAGTATTATAAACATGTTAAGAAAATAAAGGAAAAGGATACAATATATGTAAAGATGAAGAATTTCAATAGAGAATTAGAATCTATATAAAAAAGAAATAGAGGGGTACCTGGGTGGCTCTGCCTTCAGCTCAGGTCATGATCTCAGAGTCCAGGGATCGAGCCCCACTTCGGGCTCTCTGCTCAGCAGGGAGTCTGCTTCCCTCTCTCTCTCTGCCTGCCTCTCTGCCTATCTGTAATCTCTCTCTCTCTCTCTCTCTCTCTCTGTGTCAAATAAATAAAATCTTTAAAAAAAGAAATAGAGATTCTAGAACTGATAAATGCAATATCTGAAATTGAGAACTCACTAAATGAAATATTGCCATACCTGTTAAGCAATACCTACTGGCCGCAGTCTCCTGAGTTTCCTAGCCTCCCCGTCCATGGCCATGTGGCCCTCTGTGAGACAGCCAGGACTTCTTCATGATTCAGCAACTCCAAAGAGTTCGCTGGGAGCCTCCAGGACCTGCTTTACCACTGTTGTAAATGTCCCTTCCAAGTGGTTGGGGTCATCTTTTCCCATTGTCAACTATTTTGACATCATTTCTTGGCACTGTCATTGAAATTCCCCACCAGAACCAATGATTAAAGTTTGGGAGAAGGAATTCCCCAAAAGGAGGCAATACCAGAATAAGAGCAAAAATGGAAGGACATGAAAAGGGTGAAAAGGGATATTTGTCCACTTCTGGTACTCAGAAATCTGGGACTGAAGCCTGCTGTGGTTCTATGTTTCATCTCCACCATAGCTGAGAGGATTGAGCAAGCCATGGGAGAAGGGATTGAATGAGGTGTTGGACTAGCTGCGGAAGTTAGCTCTGGTGCTTGGTCCCTAGAAGCTGACTGACTGGGAGTTCCCACACGAGTTCTTCTCATGTTAACAGCCAGGATAGCCTTAGTGACTTGTGCTCCTCAAAGGCAAAAGAATCTAGTGATGACAAAAACAAAAACAAAACGAAAAGCCCAGAGCCTAGTGAGCACTAACTGCCTCCCGGGGCATAGGTTTAGAGAGCAGGTTTTAGAGACAGCCCTAGGTTCAGATCCTACATCTGCCATTAACTGGTTGTTTGACCTTGGGCAAGCCACCTCACATTTCCCGTACATCTCACGAAGTTTGTAGCAGACACTGCTGGTTAACTAGCCATTTCCTCCCTTCTTTGCTGCAAAAGGTCTCATTCTTTTTTTCCAGAGTGTTTCACCTCTTCCCTTCTCAAGCTGGGGTGAATTACATTTGGTCTAGGCCCATTGCAGTATCTTACTCCTGGTCAATGGTTGGATTAGGTGTGTGTGTATGGCCCACTGATCCAGGGGAAGCTTTTTGCAAAGCTTTTCTTGTATGTCAAAAAGAGCTACATGGAAGAAACCATCCCTCTGCTAAACCTTGTCATGTTCCATGTGATTCCTGGAAATTTGGTGGCTGCTTTGCAATCGTGAGGAGTGCTATCCTGGAGACCAGAGCCAACTGAGCAAAGAAATGGAAAGGACCTGGGTCCCTCATAACATCATTGGACCTCTAAGTTAAACCAAACCTGAAGCTGCCCTTGCAGCTTGGGCTTTCTTGTATGCAACATCAAAAATATCTTAATGAACTTGATATTGTTTTTGAGGATTGGATTGATGAAATAATTTATGTAAAGCACTTAACACAGTTCCTGATATAAAAAGTGCTAAAAAAGAAAGAGATAGGTATTATTGCTATCATCAGTATTTTTTTATCATTATTATTTCTATTTCACCTCATTGCTTTAGCTCTGGTTATAAGAAAGGATAAGTCTGGCACTTAAAGATGTGATGAGGGGCACCTGGGTGGCTCGGTATTAAGTGCCTGCCGTCTGCTCAGGTCATGATCCCAGGGTACTGGGATTGAACCCTGCATCGGGCTCTCTGCCCAGTGGGGAGCCTTTTTCCTCTCCCTCTGTCTGCTGTTCCCCCTGCTTGTGCTCGCATGCTGTCTCTGTCAAATAAATACATAAAATCTTGGGAAAACAAGGTGATGATAGGGATGGGTGTATCAGAGGTAAAGGAATGAAGGCGCTTTGGCTCCTCACCCAGTGTTCCTCCTAATAATGATTTTATTTTTTATTTTTAATTATTTTTAATAATAATTTATTTTATTTTTTCAGTGTTCTGAGATTCATTGTTTATGCCCCAAACCCAGTGCTCCATGCAATATGTGCCCTCAATACCCACCACCAGGCTCACCCATCCCTGCCGCTTCCAAAACCCTCAGTTTGTTTCTCAGAGTCAAAAGTCTCTCATGCTTCATCTCCCTCTCTGATTTACCCCAGTTCACAGTCCTTTCCATCTCTTACTGCTTCCATGTTACTCCTTATGCTCCACAAGTAAGTGAAACCATATAATACTTGACCTTCTCTGTTTGCCTCATTTCACTTAGCATAATCTCTTCCAGTCCCATCCATGTTGCTACAAAAGTTGGGTATTCATCTTTTCTGATGGAGGTGTAATAGTCCATTGTATATATGGACCATATCTTTATCCATTCGTCTGTTGAAGGGCACCTTGGCTCTTTCCACAGTTTGGCGATTGTGGCCATTGCTGCGATGAACATTGGGGTGCATATGGCTCTTCTTTTCACTATATCTGTATCTTTGGGGTAAATGCCCAGTAGTGCAATTACAGGGTTATGGCTCTATTTTTAATTTTTAAAGGAATCTCCACACTGTTTTCCTAAGTGGCTGCACCAGCTTGCGTTCCCACCAACAGAGGCTTTCTCCACAGCCTCTCCAACACTTGTTGTTTCCTGTCTTGTTAATTTTGGCCATTCTGACTGGTGTAAGGTGGTATCTCAGTGTGATTTTGATTTGAATTTCCCTGATGGCTAATGATGATGAACATTTTTTCATGTATTCTAACAATGGTTTTAATTAAGAGTTTTGTGTGTGTGTGTGTGTGCAGGCACTAGAAACTGACATAGGTTAGCTCCTACTACTAAAAAAAATAATCTTTTCAAAGGCTGTTGAGTGTGTCATCTATTTGAAGGAAGAGACTAACAAAGAAAATCTGGTCAAGGAAGGAATTAGGACAACTCCAGACAGCTCTGCAGCCAGCAGCCCTGAACCTCATGCTGAGGACCCCTGATGCCCTATCATTTGCAAAAGGGCAAATATTGCCCCATGTGCTATATGTCTAAATGTTTAAAAACCATAAATCAATCTATACCCACTTCCATCCTCTGCTCCAACCAAATTTTCTCTTCCCTCTATAGCCCACTCCATTTCTTTGAGGTGCAGAAGCCAAAGGAACGAGATTCTCCCTGGGTTGTTCCTGCCATCTAGACACCTGAGTTGTAGTTACCATGGTCATACTAAGGCAGGGCTGGGCAGAAGCGGGCCCCAGGTCCCTGGGAGGGATGGCTGGATGCATCCAATCCCAGGATACAAACTGATGGACCGCCCTCAAGTTAAGGCAGGCAGATTACCCTCCTCCACACCTTACGTTTCCAATTCAAGAGTACCAGGCAGTTTTAAGTGCCTCCCAAATCTGTGGTAACCCAGCCAAAGAGCAGGGAGTAGGGAAGGAGGAATGTGCAGGAGGGTAGTCACAGAGGAATAAGTTCCGTCTAGATACCCGTTTGGGTTGATTTGAGGGGCCAATTTTAAACTGAGATAGGCAGTCTTCCCTTTTTTTAAAAAAATATTTTATTTATTTATTTGAGAGAGAAAGAGAGGGAACAAGTGGGAAGCAGAGGGGGAGAGGCAGAGGGTGAAGCAGACTCCCAGCTGAGCAGGGAGCCTGATGTGGGATTCGATCCCAGGACCTGAGATCATGACTTGAGCCCAAGACAGACACCTAACTGACTGAGCCACCCATGTGCCCAGGCAGTCTTTCCTTGATTTCCCAGGGTAGAAGCTGTGATTTGTCTCCCATCCCTCCCCTTTGCCCACCTCCCAACCCATTGTCAGCCTCGGCCTTCATCCTCTGGCCTGAGGGGACCAGTTGGGCCCACACATGACCCCTCACCTCCCTGACTCAATCGGTCACCTAGCTTTTAGAAAACTTTCCCGTGAAACCTGAAAAGAGGAACAGAAATACTTTGTGTATGTAATATACGTGGCCAAGGGCAGGGACTCCTATTTCCCTAGTTCCAGGGCAAATGCTAAGGAGGATCTTAGAAGTTCCCTTCAAAGTTGAGTCTACAGAAACTGAAAACCTACCAGCCACCACCAGAGCTGGTCCACAGGGCTCTGGAGCAGATTAGAGGCTCCCACAATGCCACTGGCCAATGATGGGATAATCAATGAGGATTATATCTGCATCGAACTCAAACTCCTCAAATATATTTAAACCCATGAGTTCATAGTAGTGCTTAAAAAAAAAAAACCCTTTCATTTGTCATCTTTTGAAGGATGCTAAGGAATCAGCCTATTATTTTGAAATTAGTATATAAAGGGAAAGGCATAGTATTTATTCTGCTGTTCTTTTTCTAGCTATGTGCCAGGATAACAGAATAGTTGATTAGGTTTTCTGTATAGAAATATGCCAGATATAAATATAAAGTTTTTCTTTATAGAAGTAAATGAAGAAGTGAAGCTAAGACATGAAGTTAACATACCAACATTTTGCAACTGTTAATGAAATAATGGATCTATCTATGCAAGATCATCAACACCTGCTAATGTCTGAAAAAGAAAGATAACAGGGCATGGTGGAAAAAATACAAAAAGCTGCCTAGGAAGCATTTCTGACAAAGAAGAAGAAGGAGAGAAGGAGAGGAAGAAGAAGAACCTGAACTAGGTAAAGTCTTTTTTTAAAAAAAACATTTTATAAATCTTATTTGAGAGGGAGCACAAGCCAGGGGGAGAGGCAGAGGGAGAGGGAGAAGTAGACTCTCTGCTGAGCAGGGAGCCCAATGTGCAGTTTGACCCCAGGACCCTGGGATCACGACCTGAGTGAAAGGCAGCTGCTTAACCAACTGAGCCAGCCAGACACCCCTAGATTAAGTCTTTGGATCTAGCTACCAGTGTATAGGAAATACAAGGTAAATGTTTTAAATGACACTTGGAGAGGCAACCAGCAGTATTCAGATTTTGGGAAAGTCTGGGACAAGAGACCTAGTCCCTTCAACAAGTAAGTCACAAGGAATGTGTGTGGGGGGGTGACTGTAGATTAAGCAAACTTATTATACATTTCACCCAATTGCATCTTTAGAGCTGAAAGAAATTTTTTTTTTTTTTAAAGATTTTATTTATTTGACAGAGAGAAACACAGCCAGAGGGGGAACACAAGCGAGAGAGGGGAGTGAGAGAGGGAGAAGCAGGCCTCCCGCCGAGCAGGGAGCCCGATGCAGGGCTCGATGCAGGGCTCGATCCCAGGATCCCAGGTCTCTGGGATCATGACCTGAGCCGAAGGCAGTCGCTTAACCAACTGAGCCACCTAGGCGCCCCAAGAGCTTAAACAAATCTTAAAAAATATTTAAGACATAGGAAAATTTGAACACTGACTTGACATTAGATGATATTTATTTTAGGTGTGATGGTACTGTATTACAACATACTGACCTTTCAGAGGGATGCATTGAAATGTTTGTGGGTGAAATTATATGATATCTGGAACTTGCATCAAAATAATCTGTGAGGAGGTTTAGGAGTCCCTTGGGTAGGAGCACAGAAAAGCTCGACTGGCCCTGAGGGATGATTCTTGGAGCTGAGTGACACGTACACGGGAGTTTTTCGGGTTTCTCTCTGCATTTGCGTCTGATAGAAACTTAGGGAGCACTTAAGGAGGTGCTGAGCGGGCAGCGAGGGTCTCAGCTGAAGCTCTCTCCCCTGTAGAGCCTTACAGACTGGTTCCCAACTCTTATCACCAAACACCCCTCTCATTACTCTCTTTCCTGGTGAGCTTCACGTTTGAATGATTCTGATCACTAAATAAACGCATTTATTATGTAATGAAGTAAAAGTCCCATATACTTGGAGTGGTTTGAAATGTCCAAACATTTTTCTTTTAGAGATCCTTAAAGGAAGTCTTGGCTGGGAACCCCACTGCGGTCCAAGTTTTTCAATATGGCAAAGGTGGAAACTGAGGTAGACAGGGAAACAGCCCAAGTCCCCCTTTGGCCGAGGTGCCGCTGGAGCCTCCTTCCTCTAAGCGAAGGCCGTTGCTTTTTCCAGAGCACCACTGTCTGCTGAGAACAGAAGGTGTTCCGGAGTGTGTCGGCGACCTGGTGCACTGTACTAGAAACAGGCACAGTTTGTATTAGCCTGTCACCTTCTCTTTTTAAGGCTGAGGTATGTCACTTCCTTCAACTTTTCCTCATAGATTTTATTTACTTGCCACCTTCTGAGACTATTCCAAGCTGTCTGACGCATTACCAGTTGGTTTAAATTTTCTCTTTGTGACAGGTTGCTGAGCACTTACTTTCCCCACCCCCTTGTCAGTTAAGAGTGGAACTAATTAAAGAAGTCAAGCACAATCATCTCTCGGTGATCCCGGAGCAGATTGTCAAATTTTCTGTCAATCAGAAACAACACAAACAACCGCAAAGCCACCATATTTAATAGGAGTAGAATAACTACCAATAGGTGCCACATGGTGTGATTTTGCTTAGAACGTCTCTTCCTGTCACCAATTCCAGAGTAAGTGCAGGTTGGTTTATTGAGAAATACTGTTCTATGAGTGTTTAGTATTTATTCTGGATGTTTGTCTCAAACGCTTTTACCGCAGTTTCCCTGTGTGAATGTGGACCTCAGTGATGTTTTGATTGCAACCTCCTCTCCACCAAAAAAGATTTTTCTGTCAAAATGGTAGAACCATGTCTCTGTCAAGCTGACAATGGAGAGTGAGCAACCAACCTCGGTTGCCAATGTTCTCACATGCAAGATTGAAATCTTTAAAAGCCCTTTTGGATGGTACTGTGGTCAACACTTGTCTCTGTTGGGAAATATTTGGTTTCCTTCCTGGATTTCCATCAGGGAGAAAGAGAGGCTTGATCTGCCCACAGCAAGAACAAGAAGTGGCTTTCACAGCAACTGATTGGAATGGAAAACCAGGATCAGATCCACCTCCAAAAAGCTTTCACGTGGAAAGGGATGAAGTTTCAGTTATCTGCTTCAATTCAAGAAGGTCCAAAGGCTTCTTGAAAATCCAGAATTGGTTATTTAAATTAATAAAAGAAGAAATGAGAACTCTAACAAGAGCCAAGTTTTGTCATTGCTACCCTCAGGGGTCCAGCAGAGTCTTTGAGTCACAGCATCACACTTAGTCTGAGAGCAGAGTATGAAGAATACTATCAGCGCTGCGACAGTCCCTCAGGACAGGATGCCACATCGTCCCGCAGCCTACCCGCTTGACCTCAATTCTTTCTTATATTGTTGGACTACCTCCCAAGCCAACCTACTTACCACTCTGCTTCCCTGGTTTTCAGTGCTCCACTTTCAACCTAGAAACTCAAGTCTAGTAACCACAATGACCTATCACATAAGCTTAGCAAAGTAGATATAGAAGAGAGCTCCCCCCATTGGATAAAAGCTATTTAGTGTAAAGCCTAGGGGGAAAAATCATAATTAATGGCAAACTATTAGAGGCATTTCCATCAAGGTCAAAAACAAGACCAACAGCTATCACTGTCACGCACTAATGCGGTGGGCAAGGAAAGGAATGAGAAGCATATGCATAGGGAAGGGGAAAGAGAGTGTCCTATTTCTTCTCTGCCCTCACTGCTGCTGCCTCCTCCTTCGACCTTGGTTTTTACCACTCAGTCTGTGGCAAGGAGCAGATGGAAACTGCCTGTGGCTTCAGAGGACTATGTGGCGAGGGAGGTAGCAGGTACTGATCTTACTGTCACCGGGTTGATCATTCCCTCTTGGTTCTCTGGAGCCCAGGTAGCAGGCAGAATAGAAAAGTGGAAAAAGAGAGAGAGAGAAAAATTTCTGGTTAGAGTTTCCATGATATAAAGAAAGATGGGAGGGGGGAATCAGAAATGGGAAGAGAGAATTAAGTGAGCAAGAAGGACAAGTGAGGAGGAAAGGGAGGATGGATATGTGGTGTATGCAAATACAGGAGCAGCAAGGAGTAGGAGAAGAATCCAGAGGCAGGAAGCCAGGAGAAGAAAATGAAACAAAACAATAACCAGAAAACTCCCGGATGCAGCACCTGGACTGAAGAGGTGCAGAGGTATCTGAAACGGACCTGGGTTCAGAGGAGGATTCGCCGGGGGAAAGGAGAGGTATTGGATCAGAGGTAAGATCTGGGGAAGCTCCCAGGCCCAAAAGATAGGCCCGGTGTTCTGCTAAGTGGTTTGCATCTGATGTCTAATTTAACCCTCACACTTGCTCTGTTACGGAGGTGATCCTATTCTTCCCATTGTACAGATGAAGAAACTGGGGTTTAGAGAAATGAAGTACTTTGCCCAAGATCAGTCATTTAGCAGTAAGTGTATCCGGGAATCAAACCTGGGTCTGCTGACTCCGGAGCTCTGACTCGGTAATCTTCAGTTTCGCTCCAATTCTTATCTGGATTGACCCAGTTTGCCTTCTAAGGTTGGGCGCACTCAGCATGGTGTGGGACAGATGGCTCTGCACTGTCTCGCTGGATAAAAAGAATTTTCTCAGATGAGTGAAATTATGGATGCCAGTGCTCTAAAATCCGTGTCATCCGAGGAACTTCTAGAGGATCTGGGTTGATTAGTCTGGAGGTGAGAAAGGTGGGACACTGCATATTTGAGGGACTGACATGGAAGAGACAATGGTTTCCTGAGTTGTCCTAGAGAGGACACCACTTGGTTTGACAAGGAAGAAGATTAGGAAGGAAGTTCACTCTCGCGACAGGCTTTCCACTAAGGTTTCTTGGCAGTGGGATGGACTGCTTTATGCTGCAGGAGATCACCATCCCTGAAGGTTTCCAAACCAAGTTCCCGTCATTCATTCATCCATTTATAAAAATGTTTGTGGAGGATCCACCATGTGCCATCTCTATCCTAGGGATTGGGGTATAAAAGGCAACAAGACAAATGTACTCATTATACCCCTAGAGATTTCACTATAGTGGGGAGAACAGACAATAAACAAGTAGAGAGAGACAAATAATTATATAAACTACTTATAAAGCATGATGTGTGTTATGAAGGACATGAACAAAGGCCTGAGATGGGCAAAGGGAGGGAACGGAGTGGATCCTGTCGGTGCTCTGTTGAGGGGTCCCTGTCACATTTTCTTTGTGCCCGTCTCCCAGCTTCGAGCACTTTGATCAGTTCTTGCAACTTCATTCCAAAGCCAGCGCTCAGGTCCCGGGACCTTTTGGTGCACGTGCACAGAGGGCCCCTCCTAACCTTCTTGGCCCAGGACTCTGCTAATAGAGCAGGAATATGAAACCCTAGCCTTTATCTTCAGCAGGAACAAAGTTCTGGAAATGATGCAGGTTTCCAGGCATCTCCTTTGTTTGCTGCCCTGCGATGCCCTCTCCAGCTTCCCCCACTCCCTTACTGGCTCCTCCCTGAGCATTTTTTAATGAAAACAATTGCTTGGGAGTCCTTATCTCAGGAATTGCTCTGGGGAATTCCATCTAAGGTGGGCAGAGAGTTATGGTCAGATTTACACTTTTAAAAGGTACCCTGGTTCGTTGGGGGGAGAAGAGACTGGGGAGTCAGAATCGTGGGCTGGAGGAAGCCAGGTGGGGCTGGTGGTATGGGAGGTTTCAGGAGGCTTGCTCAGGAAGCATGGCAGTGGCGACAGCGGCAAGAGGACAGAGCCAAGATCAGTTTTGAAGATGCACTCGACAAGGTTTGCTTAGAAATGACTGAGAGGAAAGGGGTGGGGGGAGGAGTCCAGGGTGTCTCCTAGGGACGTGTAGAGATATTATGACTAGAAATCCCCTCATTGAGTGGGAAGTAGAATCAGGTGACTCCAAAGGCCATGCATCCATTTGAAAATATATCTGCAAAGGTTGAGCATAGCCTTGAAAGATAGCAGCTGAGGATGGCTACACTTTACTCTCAGGTAAACATAAGAACACAGGGGATGCACACACACTGGCAGGTAGCTTGCAAAAACCATCAGAGCTCCCCAAATTCCTTTTGAGTCGTTTAATAGGGAGTTTCCATTTCCTGCTCCTGTGGTCCCACCCACTTGAATCCAGACTGCACCTGGCCCTTATGAAGTGTGCTAGGCCTTTGTCTAGGAGGAAAGTGGTCGCAGGCCTTCTGGCTTGGCTCTCGCAAACTCTTGCTGATTGACCACCTTGCTTTTTTAAGAACAGATGTTAAGCCGTGGTTGTCATTCTGCTGATTTACTGAGCACTTGCTAAGTGCCAGGTAGTTTGCTTAGTCCTTTGCATGTATCACCTCATCTCACAGCTCCTCCTGGCCAGCTGGGCTCCGGGAATTCCTTTGGGGGCTGAAGCCATCACAATTTAGCCACCTGTCCAGCACTGAATAATGTGAAAGTAGCTAAGCTGGGACTGGGACCAGAAAGCCCAAAGCAGACCCCAAGTTCTCAACCGATATGATTGAATCGACAGAAGAAAAGTTGGAGGCTGAGTGCTCCCTCCGCCTACCCAACACTGTAGACACACCCCACTGGGGAGCCCCAGGGCGGTGGGGCTTGTTCTCACCTCCACCCATCAGAGCCTCTCTGCAGACGGACACACCCACTGCCCTCTGTTCCCACCCAAGCCCAGTGACCCAGTTCCTCTGGGCACCCGTCTAGCTCTGCTCTACAAAACAGGGCTCCCTGATCCCATTCTTAAGTTCCTAGTGAACAATGCAAGCTCTTGAAGAGGTCTGCACCCTCTGTGGTTTAGGAATTTCCTTAGAGATGACCCCAAAATTACTTGGATTAGGGACACATCAGATCCATTCACTCCATGTTCACCATGTACTTACTATGTGCTAAACAGTGTTTGTAATGAGAGGAGAAACCCTGGGGAACATTGTCTTTGACTGCAGGGAGCTCACAGTTGATGTGAAGCACATTGCCAGGTGATACATAGAAGGACGCTGACTCTCCCTAATTCTCTGGAGAGACTTCAAGGACCTTTTCCAGTTTGAGGGGCTCTCCAAGGCCAGAAATGCTTCCTGTCCCAGATGAAAAACAGTAAAGGATTGGTTAACTCACTGATAGACTATTCCAGACCCGGAAACATTCCCGAAGGCTTTAGAAAGAATTCTGAGTTGCACGGATTCCATAATCTATTGTTTAGATACTAGGATGCCATTTACGTGAAAAAAAGATACATGGTGTTTCTGGCTAATAGTGATTACCTCAAAATAGTGAAATTCCTGGTGGTTTTTGTTTTCTTCATAATGGTTGGCTTTAAATGTTTGATTTAAAAATAATTCATTCAGAACCCTCTCTGCAAAGGCTATACACACTATGATTCCAACTCTATGGCATTCTGGAAAAGGCAGAAGTATGGGGAAAAGATCAGCGGTTGCCAGGGCTTTGGGTGGAGGGAAGGAGGAGTGAGGAATGACTAGGTAGGTGGGGCACCAGATTTTTAGGGCAACGAAACTATACTGTATGATATGGCACTGATAGACACATGTCATTATATGTTTGTTAAAACCTATAAAATACACAACACAAAGAATGACCCCTTATGTAAACTGTGGACTTAGTTAATAATGACTTACCACTATCGGTTCAGCTGTGTGAGTGACACCACACTCAGACAAGATGTTCCTAATGGGGGGCCTATGTGTGTGTTGTGAGAGGGGTGAGAAAGTGTAGAAGAACTCCCTCTACTCTCTGCTCGACTTTTCTGTAAAACTAAAACTGCTCTAACGAATTCCACCAATTCAAAAAGTAATAAGCTCTTCTATACTCGCGGAAAAAATAGAGACCATAAGGAGCACACGTTTATCCACTACCTAGATTTAATGTCTTAAGATTTTGACATATTTGTTTTAGATCATTTTTCAAAGAAATAACGTATTATAGAAACAATCAAAGCCTCCTTACATCTGTCCCTAACTTCAA
The DNA here is from genome assembly GCA_004023965.1 of Spilogale gracilis. Lineage (NCBI taxonomy): Eukaryota > Metazoa > Chordata > Mammalia > Carnivora > Mephitidae > Spilogale > Spilogale gracilis. The sequence continues at coordinate 89,036 of PITA01001338.1, forward strand.
CCTCTAACCTCCCTCCCCAGAGAAAATTCCTTCCATTTATTTTTCTACACCTTTTACATGTTTGTCAACATTAACAATATGAAAGAACATATAATGTTAACAATATACAATATAATTTTTGAAAATTATTTAATACTTATAATTACATGTTGTATAACTATATATAATATATATCAGTATTTTTGAAAATACCTTTTTATTCATCTTATATTAAGATTTTTTTATATATATGAAGCTCTAGGTAATCCACTTTAACTGCTGTATACCATTCCATCATGTGAACATATCACAATAAGAAGCTTTAAAATAATGCTTGGAAATATATCTTAATGATATAGGAAAGTACTCATGATATTAAGTGAGAAAAACAAGAGATAAAACATTATTTATAGTCTAACACAAAACATGTGCATACAAAATAACATGCTGCAGTGGCAAATATATTGTGGATTCTGGGTGATTTTTCATTTTCCTGAACCTTATGCAGTGAATGAGCGTTGATTTTATAACTTTTTACAAAATAAAGCTAAGTACTTGCTGTATTACTGAAACAGGAATGTGAGCTGTGTGTTCCGTGGAATCATTCTGTGCCTACCAGCTCTCCTGGCCGAGCCCCTGGTCATCCGTAAACCTGCCCTGTTTTCACCCATTCATCTCACAGGGCAGCTGGCTAGGCGGCCCCCATTCCAACAGCTCTATCTTTCTGGTCCCCGCAGCACATTTGGTGGGGTTTTGGTGCCTGATATCCGCAAGGCAATTAGAGGATCGGCTATAATTATGCCTGCAGTGATGTTATAGGATTGGATATAAATATACTTGCTGCATGTGAGGAGAGTTTATTTCTGTTCACAGTTTACCATCTGGCTGCGGCACACCCTTTCCTAGCCGGGAGGGGGAAGAGCACTATTCAAGCCAGGGTCACACAGGAGTCCAACTGGAGTCTTTACCTAAGCAACTTCTAAAAAGTTATCTCCGCCTGTGCGGCGTGGCCAGGGTGTCAGGAATGACAGGAGGGAGACAGCAGGCTGGCACCTGAGCTACCTGGTGTTTTCTCTGCTCAGAGCCTGGAATGGAGCCTGGAATGGAGCTCAGCTAGGCCACTTCAGACCTTCCTAGGTCATGGTACTCCCTGGGGTCTGCAGCCCCTCTCCTCACACGGGTAGCCGTGTATCTGTCTTCTGTCTTCCCTATCCTCTCCAGCTCAAGTCCCACATTTCCACCTGCCTGCTGGATAGTTCCATCTTCCTGTCCTACTGTGTCATCAAACTAAATTCAGAATTTATTTCTTCGATGCCCAAGCTAGGTCTTTCTTCTGATTTCTTCATTTTTCTTCACGGCCACATGGTGATCCTTGTCATCTAGGGGATCACATTCGGTTACTTTCTGCCTAACTGACAGTCACTTGCATCCCAGCAGACAGCGAGTCTTGCCCCATCTTCCTTTAGGAGTTTGGTCTCTAGATTGAGCCCAGTTTCTGGCTCTGGGTGATGAAGAAGTATCTGTTGAGGGAATTAATGAGTCAGTGAATGAAGTATCCCTTCCTTCCCATTCCCGTGGTCACCTCCCTAGTTCTCCTTCTTACCGCAGAGCTTGACTGTGAGAGTCACTTCTCAACAGGTTGTTCGGCCTCTTGCCTGTCTTGGTGCTAATTCATCACGCTGCTGCTGCCAGACGGGATGCTCCTATGACACCACCTGCGACCCACCCCTCTCTTGTTTAAAAACTTATGGTGACTCCTCACTGGCTACCAGATACAGTTGGAGATCACGGGCTTGGCCTTCAAGGCCGCTGCGCTCTAGCCCTTACTCCTAAAACCGCCCACGTTCCTAGACCCTCTTGTTTCCTCTCCCATGTCTCATACCTCGCAATCTCTGGGATGATCCTCAGGCCACTCTGTTGGCCTGCATGGACATCCCCATTTTTACCTGTTCTCCAGAGGAGGTACTATCCGAGCTAAGACCAGAAGCACAATTAGGAAGAAGTAGAACCATCATCCCCTTATTTAACAAATACTGAATTTCCACTCCGCTGGGCATCGGGGCTGCCATACATCATGCTGGCCATGCTCTTAAGGAGAGAGTCGGCTGCCTCAGCTTACCCACAGGGTCTCTGGGACCCTTGGAATGGCCTCACCCTAAGACTCCTTGGTCAGACTTATTTTGGGGTATTAATCTGTGCCCTCAGTTTTCTGCCCTCCTTTCGATTTAACCTGCTGACCCTGCAGGGGAATTGGGCCATTGTTTATCCCTAATGGTTGCCTTGGCGCTAGCTCCCTGGTGAGGCCCACTGGACTCAGCTCATTGTCTGGAGCCCCGTTCCTAAAGGCCACCCCTGGTCTGGGATCAGACTTCGTGTTACCTACCCATTTCCTTCCCCATTTCTCTGACCCCAGCCATTCCAGTCAGCCTCCCAAGGACTAAGTGGGCTTCCAAACAAACAGGGCAGCAGTAGGGATGCGTCCCCCCCAAGCAACATCATGACTCTGTGGAGAAGGCCTTTAGAGAATAAGCAATTCCAATATATCACAACATTTTTTTTCCTTTTTTTTTTTTAAAGATTTTATTTATTTGACAGAGAGAAACACAGCCAGAGAGGGAATACAAGCAGGGGAAGTGAGAGAGGGAGAAGCAGGCCTCCTGCTGAGCAGGGAGCCCGATGTGGGACTCGATCCCCGGTCTCCAAGATTATGACCTGAGCCGAAGGCAGTCGCTTAACCAACTGAGCCACCCAGGCGCCCCACAACATTTTTTAAAGGAGGTTCTAGAACAGATATGTGTTACATGGTTCATTCTGTGTGGAGAGAAATTTGGCAAGATATACATAAAATTTAATAGAGATGATTTAAATTGTTTATTTTTGCTCAATAGTTTCCAAATTTTTCACAATGGTCATATCTCACTAGCAGAATATTTAAGGGAAAATAAACTGCGGCACAAAGAAATGATAGGCTCTTAGAAACATCACTCTATATTTTGTGTTGTGTAAACAGGAATTACTAACACAATACTTTTGTGATTTGCTCTCTTGGAAAGTTCATGATTATGTTCCTTGCTAATTACATCACCTATTAGAGGGGCCGGTTTAGAAACACAGAAGTTAGTGTTTGCTCACAAAACTGAGAGTCCTCACTCCTCACACATTGGCTGCCCAAGCCTCGCTGTCACAGCCACCAGATCTTGGCATTGATCAGCCCCCTGGGCGCATGAAACCCTGGGTGAGGGAGTTCTCCTGGCCTGGCCTACAGAAGCTTAGGCAAGAATTGCCACAGAAGCCTCCAAACAATAGAATGTGATGTCGTGGGCATCCCAGGGGGAAATAACACTAGGTTGAAATGCATTTTTGCATCATTGATGCTCGCTGCTGATTGAGCCCTGTTTATCTCATTTGGCACATCAGCCCCAAAGTGCATGAACTATTTGTGCCTCATTAATTTCCAGTAGATTGATTTTGCTAGGATTGCGAATTGGCCATCTTGAATTGCAGGCTGCAGAAGCCAGCCCTGGCTCAGCCTCGGGGCAGGGGCACCCAGAGCCACAGCCGCTGTGGACTCTGCCACCAGAGAGAGACTGGAGAGTCAGTCAAAGGCCCCCAAGGCAGCCATGCCTTAAATTTTTCTCTGCAACCAGGCAGGATAAAATATGGAACTATGAGAAAGCAAACAAGGGCCATGTCTGCTCTCTTTTTTTTCTCGCTTGTGTGTCCTCCTAGGCATTTCTCTCCCCAAATGCCCACTCCCGTGGTCATCTCAACACCCCCTTAACAGGTAAGAAGAATAAAGATAACACTTTAAAGAGAAAAAAATAAAATAAAATTTGAAGATTCGTTTATAAAATAACGAATGCTGAATTATTTACAATATGATGATCAGAGAGAAAAGCAGAAAATAAAACACAAAATATAAAATATACTGAAACTGACATTGCTTCATAAAAGGCATACAGAGAAAAAGGAGATTATAGGAAAAAAGCCATGTGGGGATAGTGGTAGCTTCGGGCGGTAGGGATAGGAATGATTTTCATGTTTTTTCTTTAAGCTTTTCTGTATTTTCAACATTGTCTGAAATGATTAGTAGTATACGTATCCTTGGAAAAATCTTACAGAAATACGTAAAGTAGTAATACACACATTAAGAAATAAAGTGGCCCGTGCCTTTCATTTGGCAAGGTGTATCGGTCTCTGCCAGTTAAAAAAGCAGAAACCTAACTCACGTTAGTCCAGCAGTTACTCAAAAAGTCAAACATAGAGTCAGCATATGGCCCAGCAATTCCACTTCTAGGTGTATGCCCAAGAGGACTGAAAACACATGCCCACACAGAAAATGCTCATAATGGCGTCATTCATAATAAACAAAAAGTGGGACCGACCTAAATGTCTGTCAATGGATGAAGGGATAAACAAATTGTGGTAGTAGGTACAGTGGAATGTTATTTAGTCGTAAAAAACAACAAAGTACTGATACAGGCCATAGCAAGGATGAACCTTGAAAACATGATGCTAACTGAAAAGAAGCTAGATGTGAAAGGCAATATAGTATATGATCTATATAATCCCCTTTATTTATTTATTTATTTATTTTAAAAAGATTTTATTTATTTGACAGAGAGAAACACAGCCAGAGAGGGAACACAAGCAGGGGGAGTGAGAGAGGGAGAAGCAGGCTTCCCGCCCAGCAGGGAGCCCGATGTGGGACTCGATCCCGGATCTCTGGGATCATGACCTGAGCCAAAGGCAGTCACTCAACCAACTGAGCCACCCAGACGCCCCTATAATCCCCTTTATAGGAGATGTCCAGAAGAGGCAAATCGATAGAAAGTAGGTTAGGGTTGCCAGGGACTGAGGGGAGAAGGGAAATGGGGGATGGGGACAGGGTTGACTGCTAATAGGTATAGGGTTTCTTCTTGTGGTGATGAAAATGTTCTAGAATTTGATTGCGGTGATGGTTGCATTACCTTATGAATATGCTAAAACCACTGGATCATATACTTTGAAAAGATAAATGTTCTTATATGGATTTCATCTCAATTTAAACAATAATGTTTGTCTAGAACACTGTACTGTAATTGCCTGTGTATTTATTGTTCTCTCCCAATAGATTATGAGCGTCTTGAGGATAAAGTGCTGTCCTTGTTCCCTGGTTTTCCAGCACTGACTAGAGGACCTGGACACTGTAGGCACATGATATTGGTTAATTGAATGACTCGGGAGTCCTCTTCCCACAATCCCCGGCCTACCTGGTGGCTCTGCTCCCCACCCTCAACGAATCGTCTGGGGGTTAGAAGGTCTCATCCAAGTATAGAATACTCTGGAACCAAAGAGTGGGGCAGCTTATACCAGCAGTCAACACCAACTGGTGGGGTCACATTGTTTAACTCCACTGATCCTTGTCCTGGAATCACATTGAGTTCAATAAAGGGCTGCCACTGACCACTTGGTGGTCCTTACTATCCTTCTATTGGAGGATTCACCAGGCATAACCCTTCCTTCTTTGAAGGTGGTAGCTTGGGCTGCAGCAGATTTTGGGAACCTCATTTTTAACATGCTTTATGGTTCTGCTCTACTTCTAATCAGGGTCAGATGAAGAAGTCCTTGGTTCTTTTGGCCTAAAGGAGGACTTCTCTCTTGTATAAGTCCAGTTGCCTTCAGTTCCTGGAGGTAGAACTAGATTCTTTCAGATTACCTCCTTCTTACAGGGCCAGATAATAAACCATGCCAGCACTGCTGAGACTGCCAATCTGAAGAGGGCTCCAGACGTTCCTGGGAATAGGTGACTTTCTGAGTCCTCCTGTCACAGGGAGCTGTGTATGCCTGGGTGAATTGCTTGTTCAGTCTGATGGAGAAGCAGAGGGTAAGTTCACTAAGGGAATGACACAGTGACTATAAAGGCTCACTAACCTGCTGTTCATGAAAGTCGAGGTCACCTGGGTTTAGGAATCTGGGTAAGCAAGTTTGGAGACAGAACAGATTTGCTGAGGTCATGGAGAAGGCACGCCCACCACCTTCCCTTCTGCCCTTTCCCCACACGGCCCTTGGCATCTCCCCTTGAACGCTGACAAAGCATTATTAACCTGCCCAGGCGTCCATGCGACTCAGTTTGGCCCCGTGTAATGAGTTCCTTCAGTGAACTCTTCCAATCACTTCTGACAAGCTTCCAACAGCTTCCAGAATGTCACTTATTCCCTTAACACCATTGTTGTTGATTTAACCTTGTTACAGTCCCAATAGTTTAGTGAGGCTAGTTGCCCTGTTTCTGACATTGTTTTTTGTTTTTTGGGTTTTGTTTTGTTTTGTTTTGCCTCAGGACATTCAGTGATCTCTCTTCCTCTCACTTGCTGTCTCTCTCATGTTCTCTTGCTCTCCCCAAGCCACCCTCTTTTCCCTCCCCCTTCTTTGCTCCTCCTTCCTGGCTTTCTCCCTTTCTCTCTCCAGCCTCAGTCAGAATGCCTATTTCAGAGTTGGCAGTTGGATGCAGCAGCCCTAAAAATGCTTCCCTCAAGTAAATACTTCATTACCCTAATTACTTCAGAGTAGTAAGACTTCTAAAGTAAACCTAGCGTATTCTAATCAATGAATCCCCTGCCCAGTCAGATGGCCTCTTCCTATTGTCCTTCTCCAAAACTCCTGACCTAGTCAGACCCTCCAATTAATTCGGTGACAGCGGATGGAAGTGTATTTCTGTACTTCTAATTTCTCTCAAAGTTCCACCCAGGTCAACATTTTAAGTGTCTTATTTTGACTAATAGCATAAAGCAATCTCGAACCAAACCTTATGCACTTGGTCAAATACAATTGTGCAAGATTGGTATTCTATTACATACACATCCTTTCAACCAAGTGACAAAACAAGATTTTGCTGATCATGGAGCCTGCTGCAGGGCCTGATCTCAAAACCCTTGAGATCATGACCTGAGCTGAAAGCAAGAGGTGGTCGCTCCCCTTACTGAGCCACCCAGGTGCCCCAGAGCAAGTTTTTTTAGACTGATAAATGGAAACCCATCACTAGACTCTTGAAGTTACTGGTTCATACTCAACTTAGCACGGCTTCCCAAGCACGGTGATCCCCATGGCTCCTCTTCTTTCTCATGATTCCACAGATTCCTGACTGACGTCTACCTGTCTCACCAGACTTCCTAAACACAATTATCTGTCAGTCCTGACCTCCAAAATATGTGGAATTCTTGGGTCTGGCATTGATCTTCATTGATCTGGCATTGATCTGGCACTGATCTTCAAGTCAGTTCTGTGCCCTCGGGCATGAGAGTGTAGGTTCACTTTTTCTCGGTAATTAATCATCAAGAAACAAGAGAATCTGTTCTTTAAGGAAGTTTGGCTCTTTCCACTACTTGCTTCACTTTCTTCAAGATGTTACAAAAGAAATCAGGTACAAAGTTCTCAGGTCACTAGAGCTTTCGAGATGTATCTGCTAAACTCTTTGATACATAATTCCCTTATTAAAATAAGATGTGGGAAGATGTTATTAAGATGTGTTAAGATTTTATTAGACCTATTTTCTTCTTCTTCATTCTGGTGTTCTCTAGCTGATATGGCTGAAAATGGCTGTGGTCCATCTTTTGGGTAACTGGAGAAACAAGTTAACAGAACCCACACATCTCAGGAAAGTGTCTTTCACGACTTGGCCTCCTAGTAATATTAGTAATACTATCCGCTTACTGAGTACTTATGCGTCAGGCAGTGTGTAAGAACTTTCCATGCATACTTTCATCTACAGCTCACAAGTAAACCTCAGAGGGTTGTGTGTTCTTCACGTGGCAGAGGAGAGACCCAAAAGCTTACACGAGAGTTCCATATCAGGTGTTGGAGTCAGAATTCTGTCTACAGGCTTAATCACCATTCTCACTGCCATCTCTGGGTCATTTTGTTTATTTCCCTCTCCTACAGTCTGTGTGACCCTAAAGATGGAGGAAAGGCTGACAACTCTGGGCTGTCCCCTGGAAAACCCTTCTCCCTCTTCCCCTCATTGTTCATAGTTACGGCCTGCTTGGGGCCTGTTTCCTACAGCATGTTTCTGATCCTGGTTTGTGTGCTCAACTCTTCTGCCTGATACTGTTATTTCTCTCTAGCAGTGGAAGGAATGCTGGGAATAATCTGATGCACATGAAGAGAAAACGAGGAGTCACTAATAAGACTAAGTTTAAGCACATTTTTAACAGGATGTAAAGCACAGTGCTGAGTGCTGTCGGAGATCAGCAGACACAAACCAGGACCTCGTGGAATTTACAGTCTGGTGGGTAGAGAGGAAGAGGAATAGGACTAACACATATGTACACGAGTTCATGCCAAATATGGTAAATACCATGAGAAAGGAAGATGTGAAGTGCCATGGGACTGGAAGGCAGGAGTGCTCAGTTTCCCTGGGAACCAGCAGTGAGCGTGTGATATGAGATGGGATGAGGATGGAAAACCCTGAGCTTTACTCCAGGCTTGATCACTGATGCATTGAGAAGGGCTTGGTGTTTCTTCTTCCCAGGACAGGCCCCAGAATTTACAAGAATTTACAGGCCCCAGTACAAAATGAAAATGTGAGGCCCCTCACTTGAAATAAAGAATTTAAAGATGATACTAAACCAGGAGTGGGACCCTTTTCAGTGCCAAATGTGCACTCATAGGGCTGGCCTTCCCTGGGCCTCTGCTTCCTTGGGGCTTACCAGCCCAGTACAGGGCCTGTGACTCAGATGAATCAGAGAACGACTGGAGACAAACATGAATTGACACAATTACTCCTGCTGATATCTTGGGTGGCTTACAGCGCTAAGATGTTATTAGACCATGACTCTGAACACTTCTTGGAGGAGACGTTTGAGGATAGTAGGATTTTTCTCTTTCTCTCTGTTTTCCCCTCTTCTCTTCCTTCCTGTTCTTCCAGTATTTTTCCATTTATCTCATAAACACACAGACTAGAACCAGCAGAGTTCGATATCTGAGGGATGACTCAAAGACAGACCTCATGTAAGATGCCTCAAAGTACTTTCCCATTTATAGGGATGCATTTGACTATATATGAAATTTCCAGAGGTTATAGTCTGGTTTTTCATTTTAAAATTATTTTGTTTTATTTTAATTAAATAATTTGATAGATATTTTTGAAGCAAAAAGGAAGAAAAATATACATGAGCAAAAAAATAATTACTTGCAGTCCCATAAAAAAAAGAGTTCTAATAGGATTGCTGTATTAAATTAGTGTTCAATCTATTTATTTATTTTATTTTTTAAAAGATTTTACTTATTTGACAGAGACACAGTAAGAGAGGGAACACAAGCAAGGGGAGTGGGAGAGGGAGAAGGAAGCCTCCTACTGAATAGGGAGCCTGCGGTGGGGCTCGATCCCAGGACCCTAGGAACATGAACTGAGCCGAAGGCAGACACTCAATGACTGAGTCACCCAGGCGACCTTCAATCTACTTTTTAAAAAAGATTTTATTTATTTATTTGAGAGAGAGAGAGAGAGAGAGAGAGAGAGAGAGAGCGCACAAACAAAGGGAGGGGCAAGTAGACTCCCCACCAAGCAGGGAGCCCAATGCAGGACTAGCTCCCAAGACCCTGGGATCATGACCTGAGCTGAAGGCAGATGCTTAACCAACTGAGCCACCCAGGCACCCATCAATCTACTTTTGTATTCAGTAATGTATTATGTGCATCTTCGTGTGTCAGTATCACTGTACTTTTTCATTTTATGTGCTGTATGGTATTGTCCGATGATTTTGATAGGTTATCTTATCCAGTTAAAATTGGACATTTGAATTCTAATTTTTTTTTTTTTTTAATTCTGAATGGTGTTGCCTAAATTTGCAAGGTAGGAAACTTTTCTGGTTTCTCTTCCTGTTACCTTCCCCCTCCATGGACAACCGCAGGATAACCATAGGACTCCCTCCTGGGGTGGTCGTGTGGTGTGAGTTAATGCCTGTGAAGTTGTCAACCAAAGTACAGAATAGTGCCTAGCAGACTAGCTGTGTTGGATTACAAGTCATTTTCTTACTTTACAGGCCCAGAAGGAAGTGTCTTGCCTAGATCAGGGAGTAAATCAAGGAGCCTGATTCCTAATCTAGTCTTCTTTGCAAAGCTACAGGATAAGGTGAAAGCAAAAGGAGAGACATGGTCTGGGAGCTCCCTGGGCTGAGTGGTTTTCTGGTGGCATCTTCTCTCCTTAGTTGTACAGTGAGCTCCCAGGCAGCTGTGAGTGTTCTAATTTTTTTTTCTTTACATGGAAGAGGACAGCTGATGCTCAGCAAAAACTCGTCACTGTTCCTTGACATCTAAGAACCTTAGCAGATGTGTTTCCCATCAGCCCGTGCAGTCATTAAGGCCTGTCTTTACCTCACCATACACAGCTTGTTAACTGGAAACGCGCTCTGGCTGAAGATTCTTGTCAATGGCAGTTGACAGAAGTCAGTTTTCTTCAGCCCAGGGGTGACTGCTCTACCTTCAGGGATGTCCTGGGGATGCTGGGAGCTAGGCAAGGCTGCTTGCTGGCCCTGACACCTTGGGTAAGCAGCTTCCTGTCTCTGATTCCTCTCCTGTAACAGTGAGGGGTGCTGGAGGAGGTCAGGATGCTGTGCCCAGCAGTGGTTAGCTCTGAACTCGACCAAGTATCCTTCTCCTCACTTGCATATTGTCCTCTTTTATTTTATTCACTCTGTTTCACTTCGCAGATGATTTTATTTTTTCACTTGTTTGTCTGTCTCCCTCACTAAAATGGAAGCCTCATGAAAGGGAAGCTTCACTGTTTTTTGCTGTAACCCCAGGGCTCACCACATGCCTTCCAATGGAGTCCCTGAATGTGTGTTGCATGCATGAATGAAGTCTCAGAGCCTGGATTCAAATCCTGGTTGCATTGTTTTCTGTGTGACCTTGAGCAAGCCACTTAAACCTCAACAGTTTTCCCACTTGAAAAATGGGGATTAGTGACAATGCCTTTTTTATAAGGCTCTGAGGATCAAATGAGAAAATAGCAAGGAAGCATTAAGCACCCTGGCTGGTCCAGAGTATAATTAGGATCGTAGCAAACATTTGTGTAACACAGGGGCCAGGCACTGATCTAAATGCTCTACATAGGTTAACTGTGTTAATCTTCACGACATCCTACTATTTAAAAAAGTATGTATATGTATTTCATTTACTTACTTGAGAGAGTGGGAGAGAGCACAAGCAAGGGGAGAGGGAAAGGAAGAAGGGAAAACAGATTCCCTAGGGCACAGGGAAGCCGAGTAGTACTGGATCCCAGGAGCCTGGGATCATGACCTGAGCCGAAGGCAGCCGCTTAACCGCCTACACCACCCAGATGCCCCACTACAACCTACTATTATACCATTTTACAGATGAGCAAACTGGGCAAAGGAGTAATAGATGCACTCAAGACACGGTAGCTGTTATTTTTATGTCCTAGGTTCCTTCCCAGCTCCTCGCGGGCGAGTCTTCTCAAGAACCAGAGGGCGCCGGGGGCCAGCCTAGGGGCCAGCCTAGGTCCCAGCCAGTGGCCAGCCAGGACAGAAAGGGTTACTGTGACCGCGCGCGCCTCGTCGCGGAGGATCCGCGGGCCCGCACTCCCTGCTCACAATGCCGCGAGGCGGGGCGGCAGCGCGCTTCCTCGCCTCCCATTGGCGCACACGCCCCTTCCTGTCACTGCCGGACCGGGCACCGCCCCCAGGCACCGCCCACCGCCAGGGCGCTGCCGGAGTGGACGGTTCCAGACGCATGCTAATGAGGGGGCGGTCGCCTCAGCTTATTGGCCGGCCGCGGAGTGTCGGTGAAGTCAGCGCCGAGTCCCAGAAAAACAGAGCGGGGCCAACTGCAGCGTGTAGTGCGAGTGGGGCAGGACGCGCGCCGCCCGCCCGCCCGGAGACCCGCAAGGTAAGCCCGCGCCAGCCTCCCGCTCGCCCGCCCGCGCTCTCCGGGTCGGCGGCAGCCGCGCCGGGGGGTGCGGCGGCCCGGCCCCCGCGGGCGGCGCCTTTGTTCCGTGCTCGGAGGAGGCGCGTTTAAAGGGCCAGCTGTTGGAAGGACTTGGGGGACGCCCTCCCCGAGAGCATCTTCCGTGGTCACGGGGAAAACCGTGGTCCCCCTCGGCCGAACCTTCCTTCCTGCTGGGTGGATCCCCAGTCTCTCCAGGGAAGTTCCCCAGCGTGCGAGGGTCCCCGGGATTCAGGTTTTGTTTTATATTTTGTGGGTGGGGGTACGTGCGATCATGGCCACTGCTAGGAGAGAACGTCCGCCTGCTTCAGACTGGCTGCAATATGGGTGGGTAGAGGAGACGTCAAAGCCCGGGTGGGTTTGCGCTGTAAAGTGAAACTATCGAGGAGGGGCTCCTCTGCAGCAGCCAGAGGAAGGAGGGAGCGAGCGGCAGGATGGAGGCATCGCAGGTGTGTTCATTCATCAGCATCCCCCGGGAGGAGAGGGCGGCCGGAGGGGCGCTAGGACGATCCGTCTGGCCTAGGACCCGCCTGAATGAGCGGGTACGTGTGTGGGTCCAGGAACACCGTGCGTGCCCATCCGCCCATGCTGCTTCATCCCCCGGAGTGACTGGCAGCATCTTGCTAGGCAGCTCATCACCGACATGGACGGAAAGCAGCTCCTTTCTCCGAATTCCCCGGGCATCCCTAGCTCCCACCTGGCTGATTTCCCATGTGGCTTACTTGATTAGCGGTAGCGCCATTCAAGATAGAGGGAGAGAAAGGCTTGAAGTCATTATGTACCTTTCATGGGGGGATGTGCTGTCGAATTCTGCATCCCCCCTGCATCCGCTGTCATAAGATGGCTTTGAAATTCACCAGTGCATGCTTTCTTCGGGCAGACAGAATTTATTACGCTATTGCACTGCTACATAAAAGCAGAAGGGATCCCACTGAGCTCGGCTCCTTTTATCCAGACCCTGTGTTTTCCCAGCATGTTCTGGCTGAACCTTTGGATTTTTGTTTTAAACTGAGCGCTGGGTTGCTCCTGTTGTCACACAGCGGACCTGCTGAAATCGCCAGAATTCATTTCACTGTCAATAGGAGGGAGGTTCATTTAGAGACATCATGAAACCTATCTGACAATCAGGCCCCTGACATCACCCCCCACCTCGCGTCCCTTTTCCTTTCCTAAGTGAAGGAGGCCAGGGATGGCTTGTCTGTCTCCACTCTCCTTGGTTTTTGAGCTCCTCTGTTGAGATTCAGTTTTATGTTTTTGATTGGAAAGGAAGCTTGTGGTGGTTGAAGAGAAGGGGGTAGATTAAAAGTGGGGTGGGCAGCAGACGGGGACAGCAGCCTCAATGACAGAAAGCACATGCTGGACATTTGGAGACTTCAGATCTACAGCCCTTAGGGACACAGGTGAGATAGATGGCTGTCTACCCCCAGGGAGTGTGTGTGTTGTTGCTGTATACCCCCAGGTCTACCCCCAGGGAGGGTGAGGGTGTGTGTGTGTGTGTGTGTGTGTGTGTGTGTGTGTGTTGTTGCTGTCTACCCCCAGGGAGGGTGTGTGTGTGTGTGTGTTGGCTTGAGGGAGGGGTGGAGGAAGAGGATGCTGCTAGCAATTTTCTGCCCCACCCTCTTGATGCTGCCTTAAATAGCTCCTTGCCAGCCAAGCTCTGCTGTCTCAGGCTCTTGGCTGGAGGGGATGGCAGGGAAGGGTGGGTCCTTTGGCACCTTTGCTCTGGGCACTTTAGAGTGGATGGTTAGCAAAGGGGTAGTTCTCCTGGGGTTGCAAAGAGCTGACTTCTCAGCTGGAGGGCCCAGAGTTGAGCCGTCTCTGGTGACTTCCCCGCGGGGAATTAGCAACTGAAAAGAAATGCTTTCCACCTTGTAGGGCCAAGAGGTGGGAGGGTTTTGTTATCTTCCCTTCGAGCCCACTTCTGTCAGCCCGATTCTCTGCTTCCCTCCTCTCTTTCCTGCTGGGTGGACAGTTCCTGTGAACTTTTGCGAAGGAATTGGGAATAATGGAGGGGTGAGGTTGGAGTCCTGGGAAGGGACGAGCAGATGCTTCTTATGGGCAGAACAAAGAACTGTTCAGCGCTCCCCTCTTTTCCTCTCCCTAAAATAGAGGTCCATATAGATAGCAGACCCTGGGGTAATGGGCAGGGTTCAGGAAAGAAGGCTTTTATCAGGCAGCATGGGTAATCATCTGGTCATTCAAGTTAGCTCTGGAGCCTTCCCTGGATGTGGAAATAGATTTGCTGTAGAGGGCAGTCAGTGGTCATTTAGGATTTAATCTGTCTCTGTAAATGGAAATAGATGGTCCCCAAAAACTTTGGTGAAGGAGCTCTGGACCGGAGGCAGGACAGCTGGTTTTGATCCTGGCCACCGACCTGCTTTGGGCTTGTGGCTTCCACCCTCTGGGCCTGTGTGTCCTTGTTGGAAAAAAGCAGAAGGCTTTGGAGCGGGCTGTTTCCCCAGGTTCCTGACAGCATAACTGTTCTTAGATTCCCAAGTCCAGTTTGTGAGGGCATTTTAAGATTCCTTTTTGTTTGCTAAACGATGTTAAAGTCATTGTATTGCTCAGTGGCATGAAAGAAGTATTCTAGGACTCAGGCTTCTGATGGCTTCTGAATCAAAAAGATTCAGCTTTTTCTCAATTAGTACGATTGATGAGGATTTACTGTATGTTAATACTTGAGAGCTAGAATGGCCTGGAACGAGAGGCACAGACTCTCTAGGCGCTGGTTCACTGGGCTGACTTGAATTGGCAAAATGCTAAGGAAAAGGAGTTTCTAGAATTTCCTGTGTATGTTTAACTCACTGCTTTATTTATGGCTGTACAGGTGAACGTTCAGGTATTTAGAGCATGAGCCTTGGAAGAAAACCGTGATTGCCCGATTTCTCCCCCCTTGCTGAGGAATTTGAGGGATTGGGAAAGTCACACAGGTAGCAAGATGCAGAGCTGGGACAGGAACCCGCTGTGTAGATTCTAGGCCCTGCATTCCAGAGCTAGCTCTTCCTCCCTCCTCTGAGATTCTAAAATGGGATAGAGAAAGTGAGGAAGAAATACAGTTGAGGAAGGGAGAGGTTGGAGGCTGGTCTGGTGGGAAAGGGAAAACACAGCCGCCAAGTTATAGGAGGGAGGGAGGGAGCTGAAAGGGGGGCTCTGCCAGCTGGGAGATAGCAGATTTCTGCAGCCTCAGGAGTGAAGGAAGCAAGAAGAGACGGGGGTGGGGGGGGTGGGGGGGTGGACCTGCCCGGGCTTGGGGCAGACTTGGAGTCTCCTTGGGACCTCTCCTGCTGACCCTCAGAGTGCAGAGTGTGGTAGAGGCTGCGTTGTTGTAGGGCCAGCTGAGGCCTTTGGAGCCACTGGGGCACATGGAACTTGAATACGTGGGAAGTCAGATGTGCTGGCGGTGAGGCCAAAGAATGTTGAGGTCCGGCCCAGCTTTGCTCAAGTCCCCTGTTTGGTTGTTTGTTTGTTTGTTTTTTAATGCAAAATGAAATCAAGTTTTCCGTGGAATTTCTTTTCAAGGCAAGCAGCGTTTTCCTCCTCGGACTTTCATCGGTGTTTTTTATGTTCTATGAGATAATATTTCACGTACTCCCTTTTCAGAAGACACGCATGGAGCTGGCGGATTGACTCTACTGTACCCTGTGCAGGGAGCTTCTGGCCTGGGACCTGAGCTAAGCCTTCGAATGTTTCAATGAGCAATTAAAGAGCTGTGAATAGTGGTTAACCGGATCAGTAGTCATTCAAAGGCAAGGATGAAAGGTGATAATACTTTGAAGTCTATAGCCCAAGCCAACAGCTGGCTTGTGTGGTGTAGTTTACTTTGGCTGGTTCGTTGGTCAGGCCCCGGAAGTGTCTCTGTAGAGTGCTTGAGTTGTTCCCTCTTCTTGTGCAGGATAGGCCTGTGTGTCTGTGTATCTCCCATTCTTGCTTTCCCACGTTTCCCTCTGTTCATTTCTTTCACTCTCCTCCTGCTGTATCTTTCTCTTTCTTCTTACCCTCCTCCCCATTCTTTGTCTACTGTCAATAATACAGCTTTGTAGTGTTTTAAATATATTTACTGCTAAAATTTAATCTTCGTGTTCTTAATTTACAGACAGTTGAGTTCACTCTCTTTCAATGTGTGGGTATGTGTTTTATACACAAAACAAACAAACCAAATCCAACTAAGTTGCTTTTTACTTCTTTCTGTGTGGCCGTCCATTGATTTCCACCTCCTCTCCCCTCCCCCCCTTTTCTTCTGTGGTCAGTAGTGGCTCTTTATAAAAAAAAAAATTTCCCAGCTTGCTGTCATGTGGATATGATTTTTTTTTTTTTTAACCAAAACAGTTACAACAATAGAAAAAGTTTCCACCCCTGTATTGTGGACACAAGGGACACCCTCTCCCAAGAGATGTGCCCTATTTCTTGACTTCCTCCCATGGAAAGAGTGTCTGCAGTGTATTCCCCGACAGAGGCCTGTCCTGTGAAGGTTGGGGGGATTGATGGTGAAGCTGGGGCTCTTGTCTGGGATTCTCTTCATGCTTAGAGTCGGAGAGGTGGGTGGGCTTATGGCCAAGAGAGTACATTTAAGAATTCCGTGTGATGGCTTTTCTTTGTTTCCCTAAGCTGGGCTAACCCTACAGTCAGTGGCAAGACCCAGACCCCTTGAGAAAAGAATGAGATGTTTCTCCACTTTCTGATTCATGTCAGTTGGGACCCAAGGGAAACTAGGCACAAGGAGGGTAGACCCCCACTGACAGGTTGCAGGTATGAAGTTCCTGGTGCTTTGATGGATGCTTGCTGTCGTGCTTTAAAATTCTCTTCTGACGCAGATTAATTACAGAGACAGTTGGGCCTTGGTGCTCAGCACTCAGCAGATAGTTTAGCGTCTACAGCTGGCCTTGCAAGCAAGTGGTCGCCTTGAAATCTCTGGTTAATATGTTAAAAATTCACAGGAGTTTTGTATTCTACTCTGTAATATGTGTGTGCTGGTTTTAATATAAAAGTACTTAAAATGCTTTGCTGTTGGGGGGTGTGGGTGGCTCAGTAGTTAGGCATCTAACTTTGGCTCGCGTTGTGATCTTGGGGTCCTGGGGTCAAGGCTCACGTCCAGCTACGCACTTAGTGGGGACTGCTTCTCCTCTCCCTCTGCCCCTTCCCCTGCTCTCTTTCTTTATCTCTCAAATGATTAAGTGAAATGCTTTGCTATTGAGTACAACTGATGGTCCAGGAAACCACTGTGTTTACACCGGGCCTTCACTTACCCATGTCCACTTGAATTATGCATAGCAGGTCCCGTACCCCAGCTGGGAAAGCCAGCAGTGCGGCAGGCAGGCATCAGGCGTGCTGGTGCGGAGAGCTGCCCACCGCCCTGGCCCTTCCCGCTGGCTCGGCCTGACCCACTGGGTGTCCCAGTCACCAGATTCTCCTTCCCACGAGGGCTTGTCCCTCACTGGAAGGCCTTTTCTCCTTGGCCTGGCTGACTCCTCCTTCTCTTTTCAGACTCTGCTCACTTCTGCAAGAGGTGCTTTTCTTCCTGTGTTCAGCAGTAGCTGGTTCCCTGTCTTTTCTACCAGATTGTGAGATCTGGCAAGACAGAATCTTTGTTTCAGCTCTCTTTATTTTTTTATTTTTATTTATTTTTTTAAAGCCAGGTGTTTTTTGTTTTTGTTTTTTTAAGATTTTATTTATTTATTTGACAGAGAGAAACCCAGCGAGAGAGGGAACACAAGTAGGTGGAGTGAGAGAGGGAGAAGCAGGCTTCCCGCCAAGCAGGGAGGCTGATGCGGGGATCAAGACCTGAGCCGAAGGCAGTCACTTAACCAACTGAGCCACCCAGGCGCCTCTCATCTCTTTAAATTCAGTTTTAATTTACATCAAAGTCACATTTATATATATGTATATATGTGTGTGCATATAGTGTACATACATACTTTTTGAAAAGTGTGTATGTGTGTGTGTGTGTGTGTGTGTGTGTGTACTTTTTAAAGTCAAGTACCACTGCAAGGCTTATAAAGAAACGCTGTGTCACCCCTTCTTAGGGATTACTCCCCAGAGTCAGTCACTGACTGATTTTCTATTGCTGCAGTAACAAATTACCACCAGCATCATGGCTTGAAGCAAAATAAATTTGTATTATGGTTATGTTTGTTACAAGTCTGAAGAGGTTCTCACTGGGCTGAAATAAACATGGTAGCAGGGCTGTATTCCCTTTTGGGTCTGTTTCCTTGCTTGCAGTCTTCTGGCTTGTAGAGGCTGCCTGTACTCCCTGGCCCCCTTCCTCTTCCAGAGCCAGCTGGTTAAGGCCCCTTCCACTGACTTCTCACATAGTCCCACCTTTTTCTGACTCCTTCTTCTCTCTTCCACTTGTAAGGACACCTGTGATTACTTTGGGCTCACCTGCATAATCTAAGGTAATCTTGTTTTGTTTTGTTTTTAAGATTTTATTTATTTATTTGATAGAAACACAGCTAGAGAGAGAACACAAGCAGAGGGACTGAGAGAGGGAGAAGCAGGCTTCCCGCTGAGCAGGGAGCCAGATGTGGGGCTCGATCCTGGGTCTCCGGGATCATGACCTGAGCTGAAGGCAGTCGCTCAACCAACTGAGCCACCCAGGCACCCTGGTAATCTTATTTTAAGTTCCCTTGATTAGCAACCTTTATTCCGTTTGCAACCTTAATTTCCCTTTGCCAGATAACATGTTTAGAAGCTCAGGGATTAGGACACGGACACCATCGTTGAGGGGACATTATTCTGCCTACTCTAGTCACTTCTCACTCCTTGTTTTCCTGATATTATTATTGTCTTTGTGAGTTCCCTGCTTATAGTGCTGTTTCCTGATTGTTCAATTTGATACTATTCCTTGATGTCCTACCATGGATTAGAGGAGCCCTTAGTCCTCTCTTCTCTCCACATACCTCTCTTCACCCTGTCTTCCCATTATGATCCACACAGTTTTGGGTTACATTGATATTCAATGCTTACGTTATCTTGGTTGTGTAAATAGTGTTCATGGCTGAGCCATATAGTTGAGCTATAATAATATTTCCTTTGTTGTACAGCTTTTTTTTTTTTTAGTTTATCGTTGCCTTCTTTTTTCAATTTAGTTTTCTATGTACTTATTACTGATTCTCAAAATCTCTGAGAATTTTATTATTATTATTATTTTAAAGATTTTATTTATTTATTTGACACAGGGAGAGAGACAGTGAGAGAGGGAATACAAGCAGGGGGAGTGGGATATGGAGAAACCGGCTTCATGCTGAGCAGGGAGCCCAATGTGAAGCCCCATCCGAGGACCCCGGGATCACGACCTGAGCCGAAGGCAGATGCTTAATGACTGAGCCACCCCAGCACCCCTCTGAGAGACTTTTAAGTCACCTATGTTTTTTAACAATATGTTCCTCTTTATCTTATTACCATCTTTTTCCCCTTGAAGACCTCTCTCCCAGAGGCCTCCATCCCTCTCCTTTTTTCTGGGTTGATTGACCTATAGGCCTGTGATATGACTCATCCTGGGGATTCCTTTACCTTGTCCTGGGCTGGATCCTCTGTTTCCTCTTTCTTGGTTTATTTACCCAGGAGGTTCTAAGGAAAGGTCTGTGGAGGTTGATCACTTCAAACCTGCATGTCTGAAATATCCTTATTCTACAATTAGACCTGATTGGTGTTTTATTTTGTCTGGAATTTTAGGTTGAAAGCCATGGTCCCTTAGAATTTTGAAAGCATTGCTCCACTGTCTTCTAGGTTCCAATATTAATAGCAAAAATTCAGATGCCATTTTGATTCTTGATCACTTATGGGTAACCTGCTTTTTTCTCACTGTAAGTTTTAGGAACGTCTCTCTTTCTGTGTACTGGAAATTTTCTTGCTTTTAAAAACATTGTGCTAGGTCTTTAGTGTGCCGTTTTGATCCAAAGATTCACATTCTTCAGTTTGGGGAAATTTTCTTATATTTTTCTTTGGTAAGTTCCTTTTTTCCTTTTATCTTTGGAACTCCTCTATTAGTTGGATGGGTTGAGTTTATATTTTTTATTTTTATTTTATGTTTTTAAACATTTTATTATTATTATTCTTTTTAAAGACTTTATTTATTTGACAGAAACACAGGCAGAGAGGGAACACAAGCAGGGGGAGTGAGAGAGGGAGAAGCAGGCTTCCCGCCAAGCAGGGAGCCCGATGTGGGGCTCGATCCCGGGTCTCCGGGATCATGACCTGAGCTGAAGGCAGTCGCTTAACCAACTGAGCCACCCAGGCACCCCCATTTTATTATTTTTTAAAAAGTAATCTCTGCACCCAATATGGGGCTTGAGCTTACAACCCTGAGATCAAGAGTCACATGCTGTACCAACTAAGCCAGCCAGGCGCCCCAAGTTTATAATTTTAAAATCTTTTATTTCTTGTTTTTCATTTTATTTTGTTTTACTTCGTGAGAGACCTCTTCAGCTTCATTCTTAACCCTTTTGAATTTTCAAATTTATGTTTTCATGGTTTTGCATGAAACATGCTTGCATGTTTACTTTCTGGAACTCCCTTGTTCTCTGATGCTCACTTCTTTTTTTTTTTTTTTTTTTTAAATAGTATTTTGTTCTTGTTTCCTGGGTGCAATAAATTCAGTTAGGTTAGGTCTTTGTTTTTGTTTCTGTTTTTAGTATTTTTCTGCTGTTTTCTGCTTTGTCTTTGTTTCCTCCAAGCTCCCTTTTCTGCTTGTTCAGGTTCCTGAATTTCCCACTGGAGCTCTTCCTCCACTGATCCTCGACTGTCCATTTCTGTTTTACGATTGCTGATTGGGCATTTGTGTGACAAGGAGAGGGGCTTAACCTCACTGTAGGACTCCAGAAGAGCCCACTTTCAGTGTCTGTGCCTATACCTTGTTTCTCAGGGGGATGTTGGGTTTTTCTGGAGAAAAATGTTTCCGGGGGTGTAATAGCCGGGGTGCCCTGCTCTGTGGGAACCTTGACGGGAAGGAGGCTGGGTACCGTGTTTCATAGGCAGACTTTCCCTGCACTCCATCCTTGTTTGAAGCTTGCTCCCTTCTCTCCTTTCTTCTCTCAGCCGTGTTCCTCCCTCAACTGTGTCTGAATTCAGAGTCTCTGGTGTAGTTTGCCTGAACATCAATCTCTGCCTTTCTCTTCCTGAGGGAGGGAAGTCAGCAGACTGAGTAGATTGTAGGAGAGGAAACGATGGGCTGGAAGTGCTCCTTCAACAAACTTTTGGCAGACTTTCTTCTTAGCCCCTCTCCCCTCCCCTCTTAGTCCTTGGTGCTTCTACTTCCTGCGGCAGCTTCTGTTTCTGGGGCATAAGGCCCCACTTGCTTAGTGTTTCCCTCCACTGCCTGCACTTAGCAGGGCAGAAACCTGAACCAACTACTGCAGGGCGGTCAGGCCTCTGTCTTCCAGAATTCTGTTGATGTATCTTGTCTGGCGTCTTCTTTCCATCAGAAGTCAGAACTTTCTACTGTCCTTTTAGTGGGGTTCTAGGAGAGAGCGAGGAAAAATATGGGTGTTTCCTCCTCCAGTTTGACCTTAAGTTTCATCTCTTTATCCAGGCCCTTTACCTGGTACCTGCTCGAAGTGGCATATATTCTCAAGCAGTGTCTGTACGTGGATTGAGTGTGTGCTCTGAGTTGGCGTCCATGCCGTTAGTCATGAGATTTCAAGAGCGTCCCAAGCATACAGTCTTACAAAACTAAATCCATTGTTTATTCTGAGATAGACCAAGTAACAGTGAGGGGGCTCAGGTGCTGTCCCCTGCCCCATCACTAATGACCTGGGGCACCTTGAAAAGTCACTTAACCTGTCTGGCTCTTGGTTTCCCCCACTTAAAATGAGCTGTTGGTCAAGATTTGGTTCAGTTCACCGCCGTAAATACCCGCTGTGTCAAGGCCTGCCACCAGCATCCTTCCAGGTGTCTCTTACGAGGCGGCTGGGTCAGTGTATTGCAGCTACGTCTGTGAGGACCTTTGTCACACTGAATGACTGTGGCCTGTATGTCTTGCTCCTGATTGTAGTTCCGGGCCCAACACGGTCAGTACACTGCACATTTGACCTCTCCCTCTGGACGGCGGGCTCCTTGTGGGGCCACATCGCAGTCATCTTTGTGTCTGACATAAGCCTTGGTACATGTTAGGCTTTTCTAAGTACTTAGAGTACATCAAGGATATAAGAAAACAATCCCCAGACCCTGCTTGGAGAACGAGGCCTTGCTCCTTGGGAGTCCAGCTGCACATTCCTTGGCTCAGTTATGGAGCTGGGGGCCCAAATCTCAAATGCAGTGATGGGAAAGTGAGCAGAGATAGCCGTTCTGTACCACCGTCCTGACACTAGAGGACTGTTTCCCCTAAACAGGTCACCATCATACATTTGTTTAATGGGCCTCATGCCGTTACAAGTTAAGATCAGATTCATCATATAAGAAAGTGAATTATAGATACAATCCCGCATTTATAGTGCTTACAAGTGTTTAAGTGCTTTTTCAGAATTTATTTTGGTTTTCCTAAACCTGTGAGTTAATGTGCCAGGACTAGTAGGTAGGATTTTCAGGGAGATAAATTTGGCTTCATAGAAGCACTTTTCATCCTGAGAGCCAGTCCCTGCTGTATTGCATTTGGGAGGCCCTGAGCTCCTTGCCAAGCCAAGGTTAGATGTCCATTAGCCAGGGAGCCTGGGAAATCAATCCAGGGAGTGGGGAGAGGAAGCCTTATTAGAGCACCTGAAAAGTTCTTTGCTTTTGACTTGTTCAACAGATAATTATCGAGCACTGACTGCACACCAGGGCTCTGGGAATGCAGCGGTAACCGAAGAGGAGAGGCTTCTGCCCCCCTAGAATTCTAGACTAGGGCTGAGCTTTCCAGCATGGTGGACACCAGCCATATTCATTTTAAATTAATTAAAATGAAATAGTTTACCATTCAGTCCCTCGTCCCACCAGCCACATTTCCAGTGCTCCTAGACATGAGTTCCCGTCATCTCAGGAAGTTCTCTCGGGCAGCCTGCACCGATCTACAGAGCGAAGCCTCTGTGTTTCTAGACCAGGCATCTGTGATCAGCCTGGTTTCACAGCGGAGGCAGCCGGTGCAGAGAGAAGCCATTTGTTTTAGGCCATGTCGCTGGATGGGCCCGAGCTGGGAACAGACCTCTTCTCCTGGAACTTGGCTCTTCTAGCTTGGAAGTGAGGCGGCGAGTGCAGTGAGGAAGAGTGCGGTGTCTATGCTGTTGGGCTGCCTGAGCCCCAGCCTGACCTGCTGCCTCCTAGAGTGAGTTGCTTCTCTGCCTTAGGTGCTTCACCTGTCAAATGGAGAAAATAAGGGTGTCTCCCTCCCAGGGCTGTGGCTGATCAATGATGCAAGCCTTTAGCCTCTGCCCGGCGTGTGGCGGCGCTGACTGCTGTGTGAAGGAGGAGACAAGTTATCGGTAGAGTCAAGGAGGCATGTTCAACAGGAGACCGTAGAGTGGAGAAGAGCTGGCTGACCACCTGGAGAGCGACCCACAACTGAATGTGTCCAAGCGGGGGGGGGGGCTGCTTTGGGCGTGAGAGCGACGTAAAAATGCCGGCGAAGCTCGTCACTAATACTTGAACAAGGATCCCTTCGATATCCCTTTCCTTGTGGTCTGCCTCGACCCATGGCTCTTTCTCTTGTCCCCAAACATTTCTTCTCCCCCCCAATGTATTTCCGCCTTGGGAGGGCGGTGTCTCAGTCTTGGCCGTGGCCACGAGAGCAGAGGGATGTGCCACAGGTGTGTGGAGGAGAGAAGGAACAGATCCTGGGTGATTGGCAGTTGGATCGTAGGCTTCTCTTTGGGGTTTCTGTCACTTGGTGATTTGCTCGGTCTTACAGGCAGGTCCACCTGGTGTGGCCTGCTGTGCTCGGGGTGCCCCGTTTTGAGGAGAAAGGGAGCTCTGATGTTAGCCCCAGGGCTAGGAGGGTGCTGCATTTGCTAAGTGAATCCCCCGCTTGCACGTGGAACTTTAGTTGAAGAAGTGCTTTAATAGCCATAGCCTCCTTTCATCCTTGGAACAAGTGTGGGTGAACACGCAGACACGGCCCCTGCCCTCCCCGACTTCTTTCCTCTTTCACACTGAGCGCATGGGGCTCTTGGCTACCCCAGCAGACATCCGGCGGTTTGTTTGGAGTTTTGAGGTGGGAGGGTTTTGGTAGGACAAGGTGTGTGGGGGCGGGGGTGGTGACTGGGCCCTAGACGCACCTGACACATACGGCATCGCACTTCGGCCAGGTGAGGCACGCGGGGCAGGTGGCAGAACAAAGCCAGAGCATCAGACAGACAGACAAAGAGTGAGGTATCTGGTGATAGTGGACACTGCCCCTGGCCACCTGCTTTCTCACCGGGCCATACGCACGCTGCCTGAGGACCGGTGATCGGGAGTATTGAGCCCTTGTAACATCTACCTGCCTTTGGCAGGCTCGTTCTCGTTTGGGTTGTGACTTTCCACCATTCCTGGATGACGTTCTAGCTCAGAGCAGCTGTGACAGGAATGGGTGCTTAGAAGATCCCGGAACTGCCCACGTGTCAATGTGCACACTCATTACTCATTTATATCGTGCCTGGTGCATCGATTATGAACATCAGCCTGGAGGCCAGCCTTTGAGTTTGGTTTCCTGGTACGAAAGGTCACCAGGACATAGCTGTTGAAATGCAAACGGTTTCTCTTGTTGCCTGGAATTTGGGGGGAACCTGGCATGTGTGCAGCTGCGTGGTTTCCGAGGGTGACTGTGAGGGGCGCGCTCCTGGGCAGATCGCTCTTCTCCACTTAGTTTCCTTCATCTGTCGGGGCAGGTCCAGGGTCGAGTGACTGTTTCCTATGAGCGCAGAATGATGGTCAGGGGCTGTAGCTGGTGAAGCTGCATGGAGGGAGGACAGCATAAACTGTCGCATCGTGTTGATGTTTGGGAGTCTCTGCCGGGCCGCTGTGACACGCACACTGCCGACTCTTGTGTGCGTGCACCTCCTTACAGACCATGCACACTGCAGGCTGCCAGCGGAGGGGGTCCTGCGTTGGGGGGTGGGGGGAGGTGACACAGGCCCCGGAGCCGGGGCTCAGGGATCTGTCACTGCTCCAGTGGCCTGGCCAGGGGCCCTGAGAGCAGGCCGGGGATCTGGATGGAGAAGCCAAGGCAACAGAAGGAACTGGACTGCTTTAAGCAGGACAAAATGAATAGAGTCTCCAGAGAAAGAAAAACCCCAACAGGGAGGGAAGATAGAGTAGCTAATAAGCTGGACTCGGGAGGCCTGAGGGCCTAAGACGGGAGGTGGAGGGGAAGTGCCAGCTGCTGACAGAGGGGTTGCCAGGCCCGCGAGCCCAGCCCAAGACAGTCTCAGGCCTTTTTGGACGGTTCTGTGCTTGCTTTGTGGGGCCTTTCTGTGGGGCACGGTGCGATAGTAAGCCAGGCCTGGCAGGTGTGAGGGGGCGAGGCCCCCAGGAACTGGGAAGTGTTAGTCATGCCGGAGCTGGGAGAGAAGATAGGCTGCTCTTCAGAACAGCTGCTGCAGGAGGAGGCCCGAGGCCTGCCAGGACGGTCCACAGTTTGGCTTTGATCTGGAATGATTAAGGCCATAGGCTGTCTCAGCCCTCACCTGAAGTATCGTTGTAAGTAATTTTCCCTTCCTGAGGTCAAAGGGGCTCCAGTAGAGAGGGGTTTCTGTGGCCGCGGTTCTGGATTCCCTCGGTTGCTCCCACGCGGAATGTCCCCCCGGCAACCAGGAAATCCAGAGGCTACCTTGATGACAGGGCACACACGTCCGTGGGCTACCTTGGTGGGTATTTCCGCTGGGTATTCCTTTCCATTGTAGCAGGGAAGAAACAGTGCTGTTAGAAGACGTAAAATATTTAATAATCTCTTTAAAAAATGAAACCGCCGAGGAGCCTTTGATTGGTGGTACCCATAGCAACAGGCACGGTTTCCAGGAGTGTTTTGCTGAGCTTTTGAGCTTCTCATGAGGGGTGCAGGACCCCGTTCCTGGCCGGCTGGGAGGCCTGGAGGAGGCCCACCTGCCTGCTTGGCCCAGAGGCCGGGCAGTATTGGGACTGAGCGACCCCCTCAGAGGTTAGAAGCTGGGTCTGTTTTGATGAATGGGGGAGAGTAAAGGGGAGGAGAACTCACCATCCTTTTGGGGCTTGTTCATTCATTTTGTTTTATTGGCCTATTAGTCCCTGGCACTTACGCATCTCTATCCAGCCTTGGGACTTTGTCTGTGCAGTTTCCTAAGCTGGGACTGTTCTTTCCTCCTTTTACCAAGCCAGCCCTGCTCTCCTGCAGATGTCACCTGCAGCAGCGTGTTCCTGGGGAAGCCTTCTTGGATCCCCTGAAGCGGTTTAAAACCTCCCATTTGAGGCTCTCATGATTCAGTGGTTCTGGACTGGACATTCTGTCAGCATCTGTCTCAGGTGCTTGGGTTCATCTGTTTGGGAAATGATTGTTTGTCTGCCCTCCCCACCTGTCTATAGGATCCATGGAGGCTGTGGCCAGAGCTGGTTCTCAGCCACATTCTGTCCTCAGGGCCCAGCATGTGCCCAGCCCACATTAGCTGTGAGAAAATTAGTTCCTTTACCAAGTTTTGGGTTCTATTGCAGATTCTGGGAATATAAAGAGAAGAAAACAGCCCAGCTGTCCTCACGCTGTTCTTAATCTAGAGCAGTGGGTGAGTTCTCAAAAGATTGATTGAATGGCAGGAAGAAAACATCAGTGAAAGTTCTGTTTATTCTTTAACTCAAACATAAGAAATATGTAGTTTTCCTATTTATAGTAGTGCGGATTTTATAATTAACTTACAAGTAAATATGCTCTAAGCTATTTTACTCACAGGAAGGTGTGATCAGAAAGTTGGGTGACCTGGTTTCAAGGGAGAAGTAGGCACATGAAAAGGTTCTTGTGCCCAGGTGTGATAAACACTAAGTTAGGGCAAGTAACCAGCTCCCAGGAGGGGGCTGGGACAGGACCAGAGGAGGGCGTTCCTGATAAAAGAGAGGGGCCCCAGCATGAACAAAGGCAGCAAGGCATGAGAAGGCTTAGTGCATTGGGAGAGGTCAATACTGTACTAAGCCTGGGAGTATAAGGCATGGAGAGGGCCTGCTAGATGCCTCTGCTGGTTTGGAGAAGGGTTGAGAACTGGGAATACCAAGATGGCTGAAATAGGGCCCCTGCCTGCAGGGTGGACATAGTCCAGTTGGGGAGAGAATGGTACATACATGCCCGAAGGGAAGGATAGGCAGTGAGGGCCTGGATTCAGAACAAGGTGGATATTTGGATTGATGGGGATCAGGCTGGTCATGTTTTCAAACTCTACCATGCCCAACCAGGCAGCTCCCTCTTCATTGCACGAGGGGAAGAGGGAGGGCTGGTCACTGACTTCAAGACTCTTTCAAAGCCCATCTCAGGGTTAGGCTCTCTGTGGTGTTCTCCTTCATCTATGCCTACTCAGTGAGTTTTTTACCTTAATGTGATTTAGACACCTCCATGGACCATATCTTCTGGGTTACAGACTGGTATATAAACAGAAAAATGGCATATGGCACATAGAAATATGCATATTTGACGTGTTTGCTTACCTGTGTAATCATACACACTCCTTTCTTTCTTTTTTTCCCTTAAGTCCCAAGGCTTGAAGTAATTATGTAATTAGAATCCACATAGAGTGTGGTTAGATAAGGTGTAATTAAAGAGGAAAGCCTAATTTTGGAAGAATGATAAGAGGTCATTTGATTCAGTCTGGGCCCCCGTCCAATCTTGGAAGAATAGTAAGAGGTCACTTGGATGTACGAGCTTGGGGCCACCCAGGAGCCCAGGCTGGCCTGAGAATTGGGCAGATTCTGTTTCTTCTAGTTCACTATGAAAGCTATTCATTGAGCATCTTCTTGGTATAGGGTATTGTAGGAGGCCCAGCCGTGGGTGAGGAAGAAGCGATCTTCATCTAGTGAGGACATGGGGGTGGTGGGGAGATTGGCTGGAGAACAACCAGGAGGTCCTAAGGTAGAGAGATGAAAACTCCTTTGTGTGGGGGGGTCTGGGGTTTGGGGAACAGCGGGGAGGGTCACAGAGCATGTGGCATTTAAGATTACTGGAAGGGGGGCGCCTGGGTGGCTCAGTTGGTTAAGCGACTGCCTTTGGCTCAGGTCATGATCCTGGAGACCCGGGATCAAGTCCCACATCGGGCTCCCTGCTCGGCGGGAAGCCTGCTTCTCCCTCTCTCACTCCCCCTGCTTGTGTTCCCTCTCTGGCTGTGTTTCACTCTGTCAAATAAATAAAAATCTTTAAAAAAAAAAGATTGCTTGAAGGGTAAGAAAGCTTTCAAGAGCAAGGACGAAGACTTTCTGGCCCATTAGACACACTCAGATAATATTTGCGGAATCAATGCCAGGCTGAGGTTGGAGGTGGAAAGAAGATGGCCGAGTTGGTGGGTGGCCATGGAGTCTGCTGGTGGGGTAAAGTTCATGCAGCTCAGGCAGTAGAGGCACAACATGAGGCCAGGAGAACACCAGACTCAGGCCCTTAACTGTACGGTGGAGACTATGTGCGGAGGGGTCAGAGACTGCTGTGGGCTGTGGAGGTCAGGGGAGGTGTCCTCATGGAGGGACCAACAAAATAAGAGGAAGAGGAGGAGGGAAGACCTGCTGAAGGAGGGGAGTGACATGGGCAAAGGTCTGGGAGGGAGCCAGGAGGTCATCCAGGAGAGAGAGGAGGGGGCACATAGGGGAGCAGGGCAAAACCAGGTGGGCTGAAGAAGGTGAACAAGCTTCCCAGGCGTGTTGGGCAGGAGAGCTTTGATCCAATGGGACAGAGGAGCCATGGCAGGTTGTTGGACAGGAGGGTGGCATGGAAAAGGTAGTTGAGGGAAGAGGAATCTGGCCCCGCTGTGTAGAACGGGATTCTGGGGAGTTTAGCCTGGGCTTCTGGTCCTGAGGTGATGGGAACGAGGTAGGGATTTTGGGAGGGTGGGGCTGGCGGTCTGCATGCCCTTATCACAAAGGGCTACTGGTCTTGGTGATAAGAGGATGAGAGAAGCAAGGGAGGGGAAGAAGGAGAGGCGATTGCAAGCTTCGGAGTCTGGGAGGCCTGTGGTACCAGAGACAGGAAGGGGGTGCAGCTGGTGGGAAAGAGGAGGTGGGCAGGGCAATGGCGAGTCTTGAGCCCAGAGACCCACGTTCTAACCCAGCCCCTGACTCTGAACTGGCTGAGACCTTGGGCCTATTCCTTCCTCTCCTGCCATCCAGTTTTTGGCCAGTAGGCATTTCTGCTCTAGGATTCAAGCTGACTGGAGACCATGGAGTCATTATAGTCCTAGGGTTCCGGCAAAAGGAAGGGTCTGGGCTGGAGATGCATGCGGCCCTCCCATGGAGAGGAGAGAAGAAACCACATGATCTTCCTTCTCTTCCTGGAGTCAGTGGGCGATGAGCAATGGGAGGGACCCCAGGTGACCGAGTTGCAGGTTAGAGGAAGCTGTCCTGACTCATCCTGCCCATCTCAGGGTGGTTATGGGATTCTGACCTAATGAGTGTGTAAACTCAAAGCCTACACAGATGTTGTGGTCAGTGCTCCTTCTGGGATGGAGCAGGGAAGGGGTTAATCTTCCTGAATTCACAGGAAGGAAATTCTCAAGGCAGGGAACTTCTTCCCCTCCTCCCCTTCCCTCCCCAAGCCAGTCTTTGGGAAACTTCTGGTCTTGGACCTTTAGAAACAGTCCATGCAGAGAAGGCTTCCCGGCAGAGGAGGGCTTAGATAGAGCCCTGGGAAAGGAGAGAAGGAAGGACTTTACAGAGGAGGAGGATGACAGAGTTCTATTACCCAATGTAAACTAGAGTCCAGAAAGGAAGGGATATGTTTTATGAATACCTAGTATGTGCTTTCATGATGTTTGTCTCATAATCTGGACATCATTTCTGCCTCTATTGTCCCATTTTACAGATATGGCAACAGTATTAATTTGCTCAAGGTCTCAGTGGTCGGGCAGGATTTCATTTTATTCAGCTCTGACTCCTGTGGCAATGAATACCCACCTCCATATTCTGTAAATACTGTATTGTGCTGTGGCTCTTGGGGGAACGTAGGGAAAGAGGATGATTTGTCGTTGTGATCCTTATTCCCAGGTAAGCACTTACTTAAAATGGGGATCCAGCTGCCGTCCACACACAGCGTTCCAATGCATTGTGGCATCTTGGAGAGTAGTAATGGGGGGCACCCATTCACAGATCAGAAAACCGATGCCCAGCAAGGAGAAGGGATATTGCCAGGGTCTGGTCAGAGTGGGGATGAGAACTAGAAGAGTCTGGAGGCTTGGAGACTTGTGGCTCTTTTAAGTCCTCCCTGTGGAAAAGTTTGTTTTTAGACAACAATGAAAACCTTTGTCTGGAGAGTTGGTCTGGGCAGGGTTGGATCTGAAAGGTTCCCTGTGTGTGCGTGCGTGTGTGTATGTGTGTGTGTGTGTTTTCTTTCCTTCACTGTAACCTCAGATGCCTTTGAACCAGCGGGAAGGGTTCCTTAAAACCAAAGGTTAAGACCAAAGGCATTTAACAGGTGGAAAGGGCATAGGAAGAAGGGGGAAGATCAGAAGCCCCAGAAATAGAAGACTAAACGCTAGGCTTGACTAAAAGGAATTTTCTAGGCCCATAAATAATCACTAGCATTTATTGAATGTTAAATCCACTTCCTATGCCAGACAATTGTTACCTGTCACTTTATGCAACTGCCAGGGCCTCCCTATGAGGTGGGTGCTATTTCGTTGCTCCCATTTTAAAGATGAGGGAACTGAGGCTCAACAAGGCTGAGTGACCTACCTGAAGTCACAGAGTTCATATGACAGAGAGAGGCAGGGCTCCAACCCAGGCCCACCCAATCCGAAGCTCTACCTTCAAGGCGCAAGCTATTTTATAGGACTAGGAGTTCCGGGTACCTGAGTCTTTGGAGATGTATGTATATAGGGAGCTCACCCCTTAGCAGCGGTATCAGCTGAAGGCAGTTTCTTCCTTCCTCCCTTCCTTCCTTCCTTCTCCTTCTCCTTCTCCTTCTCCTTCTCCTTCTCCTTCTCCTTCTCCTCCTTCTCCTTCTCCTTCTCCTTCTCCTTCTTCTTCTTCTTCTTTTAAAATATTTTACTTACTTATTTGAGAGAGAGAGGAGGTGTAGAGGGAGAGGGAGAAGCAGACTCTCTGCCGAGCAGGGAGCTGGACACGGGACTTGATCCCATGACCCTGTGATCATGATGCGAGCCAAAGGCAGACACTTAACCAGTTGTGCCCCCCAGGCACCATGAGGGCAGTTTTTTCCGTACAGGACATTTGGCAATGTCTGGAGGAGGCATTTTCGATTGTGGTGATGTATGGGGGTGCTTTGACCTCTGATGGGTGGAGGCCAGCGTGCTCCTGAGAGTCTGCGGCGCACAGGGCAGCCCACAGCAGAGGCATCCCGTGCCAAGTGTCGGTGTGAGAGATCGAGGAACCTTGCCCTTTGGGGACCTAGTTCTGTTTTTCCCTCAGAGCACAAGGCTAGTGGAAGGCCTTTTGGAGAGCCCGCCTGAAGAACTCAGGTTGTTCCCTTACCTTCAGGGACTTATGTTGTTGTTTTACCTCAGTGGATGTTTGCAGTTTGGGCCCCCTACTGATTGAACCCCCGAGAGGCTGACATGGTTGTTGTGATGGGTGGAGGCCAGGAAGGAAAATTCCAGCAAGGCCTGACAGGCCAGGGTGGCCTACGGCTGCAGGTGAGAGGCCGGTGGGGCCCCTTCTGGGCTGCTGAGAATGGATTAGGCTGTTTCTCTGTGTGGAACTAAAATCACTCAGGTCCAAGGAGTTCTGTAATTCAAAATGCCTTTATTAAATTATTACTATGACTACTCACCATCGGAAGGGTCTGAGAAAGGGGCATACGATTTGGGATTATAACTTGGGTAGTACTCTGTCGCTTGCCAGACTTCTTTGTTACTGGTTACTCTTTAACTCTGGTCTGCCCCATGTCACATAGGGCAGAACAGCAAACAGATTTGGGGAAGCCCCAGGACCCTTGGCCTTTATGTGGGCTTCTGTGAGCAGCTTCTGCTGAGCATTGCTGGTCCTGATAGGTCGGACAGAACAGCCCCTTCTCCTGAGAGGGCACCGCTTGGACAAGCTTGAGGAAGGCCTCCCTGCTTCACCCCCAACGGCTCTTACTGCAGGCCCCTCTTGCAGGTCAGACATGGAAAAGGTGGCTCTGTGCCCTGGTCTCAAATGGTCTGCATCACCAGGTAAGATTTTCCTTTGTCTCTGAGACCCTGGTTTCAAGTGAGCCCCTGTCCTGGCCAAGCTTTCTGCTACAGTGCTTTTCCCTCTGCTGGTATCGCTGACAGGAATGATCCCCCAGTACTTTCCATCCCCGGGGCCCCACCCCAAAGCTCTCTGGCCACTCCAGCCAGCAGGGTCACCTCCCTCCTCCAGATGCCCTCTGCTCAGTAAATTCTAGGCTTTCTGTGTCACTTTTCAGTCACTAACTAGCTGTGTGACCTCGCTGTGTCACCTAAACTGTAGAGAAGCAGCATAGGATTGAACCAAGTCAGGTGCCTTCAGTCTGCTTCCAGCATCAGTGCTGAGTGAGAGTCACAGCTGTAGGACCTCGGGTGTTTCTCTAAGGTCGTTCGCTGGCAAGTCAGGTTTTTCTTTGATCCCGTACAGATTCATGGAGGACTCAGGACTGGTTGTCTTTGGACCAACTGAGCAAGCTTCTTTTAATATTAATTCTTTACTCAGCACATGTTTGTTGAGTGCCAGCTATAATCAAGGGGGCGTGGTAGGTTCAGTAGGGCTGTAAGATGGGGTGTCTTGGGGTTTGTTCTCAAGGAGCTCATAGCCTTGTAGGGGCCGGTTATGTCCACACCGTAACAGAGTAGACTCTGGCATACCACCCTGTGTCCGTCCTTAGCATCAGTTATCACAATTGGGATAAGATCCCCCTGCCCATGAATTAAAGTTCTGCAAAAGGTTGAATTTTTGGGGTGCCTGGGTGGCTCAGTTGGTTAAGCGACTGCCTTCGGCTCAGGTCATGATCCCGGAGACCCGGGATCGAGCCCTACATCAGGCTCCCTGCTCAGCGGGAAGCCTGCTTCTCCCTCTCTCACTCCCTCTGCTTGTGTTCCCTCTCTCGCTGTGTTTCTGTCAAATAATTAAAATCTTAAAAAAAAAAAAGTTGAATTTTTTCAGTCTTGTTCACTGTGCACCTAACACAGTGAGCAGTCAGATTTTTTTGTTGAATGAGTGCATTAAAAAATGGCACCAGTTGACTTGGGTTTTGAAGGAAGGGTAGGAGTTAGACCTACCTGGATGGGGGAGGGGGGCATTACGGCTGACAGGGGATGTGGGTGGTGAGGCAGGAGGAGGAAATGTGTGAGCAAATGCACAGAGGTAGCAAGACCCAAGGCATGCTGGTTAACTTGCAAGTGCATTGTGACTGGAGCCTATGAAAAGATCAGTATCAAAAAGACTGGAAAGGTAAAGTGGGGCCAGATGTGGAGAGTCCTGAATTCAAGCTGTGTTCAAGGGATTGAATTTATCCTACAGTGGGATGACCTCACATCCCAGTTTCCCAGCCAGGCTTTGGCTGTTGTCCGGGTGTGATTATTATTAGTGCCCCCTCCCAACCCCCTCCTGGCTCACAGGTGTCCCTGTTTGGATGATAAATTGTATGACCCTGCAGTCCCAAAGGCTACAGGGAGCCACTGAAGGGTTCACAGTGGGACACGGTCGGGCTGGCATGAGGACTGTCAGTGCCTGGTGGCTCCTGGAGGCAGGAGATAACACTTTCTCCAGTCCAGGTAGAGAAGGCCTGATTCCAAGAAGTAGTAGTGGCATCTGAAAGGAGAGAGTCACAAAAGAGACCGAGGCCAGAGTAACACCACACATAGTCTCTAAGGTGGCCCCAATGTGGCTCTTCCCATTTAGACACGTTCTAAAGGTCAGACCCACTGGGTACGCGGCGCTCTAGCTTGAAGTTGTGACTGATAAGAAAAACATCTACATTGTGCCCATTTCCCGAGCAATGAAACGTCAGGGAAGCTTCTCCCCAGCCTCCAAACGTTCTGGTGAAACACACTGGTATTCATTTTCCTAAACCCCAGCATTGTTCCTTGGAATTTAAAATAGGTTATGAATGTGCTTGATGTCAGGAAAGATAAATCTGTGAGGAGGACTGTAGTCAATACATTTCCTTTTTAAGTAGAAACAATATAAAGAGCTTCATTCAGTCCCGAATCAATCTCACTTTGTTGCCATGATTGTGTAAAACCTGACCTGCTTTATGTCCGTCTCCCACTGTTTATATTCCCCTGCTGCTCCCCATCTCAGCTGGCCCTGCACGGAGTCAAAGCCTTTTTAGGCCATGTACCGCTCCCTTCTCCCCAGGTTGGCACACTGCCTGCTGCAGAAGGGCTGTGCTCTGAGCAGTCAGCGCATTCTGTGTCTGGGGTGCTCTTCCGGGCGGCTATTCCCTGGTGCCCCCAAATGAGCCTCCTCTGTCTCAGGGTTAGAAGGCCAAATTCCTTGGCTTTTAAAATTCCCATTATAAAGAGGATCACATTTTAAGATTTTGTTTTATTTTATTTTTAAGTTACCTCTATGCCCAGTATGGGGCTTGAACTTACGATCCTGAGGTCAAGAATCACACACTTCAACGATGGAGCGAGTCAGGCACCCCACAAAATGATAACACTTTAAAAAAGTTGATACAGGGGCACCCGGGTGGCTCAGTTGGTTAAGCGACTGCCTTCGGCTCAGGTCATGATCCCGGAGACCTGGGATCGAGTCCCACATCGGGCTCCCTGCTCGGCGGGAAGCCTGCTTCTCCCTCTCTCACTCCCCCTGCTTGTGTTCCCTCTCTGGCTGTGTTTCTCTCTGTCAAATAAATAAAAAAATCTTAAAAAAATATAGTTGATACATATACATGGTTCAGAAATCAAAACACTAATGTATGTATTGAGAATTTTCTTTTGTTTTTTAAGATGTTATTTATTTATTTATATTATATTTTATTTTTTAAAAGATTTTATTTATTTGACAGAGAGAGAGGCCACAAATAGGCAGAGAGGCAGGCAGAGAGAGAGGAGGAAGCAGGCTCCCTGCTGAGCAGAGAGCCCGATGTGGGCCTCGATCCCAGGACCCCGAGATCATGACCTGAGCTGAAGGCAGAGGCTTTAACCTACTGAGCCACCCAGGCGCCCTAAGATGTTATTTATTTTTTAAAGCATGCATGAGGGAGGGGCGCGGAGTGGGGGAGAGAGAGAAACAGGCTTCCCGCTGAGCAGGGACCCTGATGTGGGGCTCCATCCCAGGACTGCAGGATCATGACCTGAGCTGAAGGCAAATGCTTAACTGATTGAGCCACCCAGGCGCCCCTGCATTGAGAATTTTCATTCTTACCCCTGCAATGTTCACATCACTCCTTTCTCCAGCCTGACTCCTATTCAGTGGGCTAAATATAATATTCCTGTTTACCTATAACAGTCCTAGTTTGTGTTTTTCATCCCAGAGAATGATTAGGAACACCTGCTTTCAGCCTCAAAAATGTCCCAGTTTTGGTAATAAATGATCACAGACAGGTAATCATTCTTATTAATTTCTTTGATTTCCTTCTAGAATTTCTGTATTCAGATACATATGTGAGGGATTTATGTGTGACATACATTGCCTTTGTCATTGAATATACCTTGGAAAACTACCTATAGGTAGAACTGGGATGTCCTCATTCTGCTGAAGTATCTTTGTGTTTGTAGAGACTAGTGGGCAGTTAACTTTCCTTTGGTTTATCAGTTTAATTACTATGTAGGAGTTGCTTCTGTTTATGTAGAGAGAAACAAAAGACTGTGGGAAATGAAGCCAGCTTCCTTCCCTTAGGAAAGCCAGTTCAGTAGTAAACTCATCCAGGAAGCTTTAAGGCACCAGCTTTCTGTCTAAGATGGTCCTGGGCAGTTTGGATGAAGTGTGTCCTGCCTTTGTCTCCATTTGTCTAAATGCTTTAAAACATAGCTCAGATGCCTCAGCCCTGCAGGAAACCTTCCCTGGTGCCCTAGCCAGAATTCTTTGGCATCCCCATCCCTCCACTCATCCATCCCTCCACTCATCCATCCCTCCACTCATCCGTCCCTCCACTCATCCACCCATCATCCATCCATCTATCCATCTATCCATCCATCCAACATTTCAGCAACCAGCCTTCACTGAGCACGTCCTTGTGCCATGATCTGTGCTAGAGATGAACAGATGAGGGGCCCCTTTCTGTAGGAGACAGACACGTGTGTGAGCAGATGGTTACAATGAAGCACTCAGGCTGTTGAGGAAACACAGAGTGAAGGGTGCCCGAATGCTGTTGAACTTGGGGAGGGCTAGGCAGGCTTTCTGAAGACACTTCCCCTAATGGGACTTGCTTTTTTATTTTCTTCTTGAAGTATTTGCCTTATCTTCACTGTTACACTGAGGTCCTTCATATTACCCCTGCCTGTGGTCCCTTCCCCTGTTACTCATGCCTGGTGTAGTGCTCTGCATTTCATAGTCATTCAAATATTTGTTGAGTAAAAAAAGTCCAGATTAATTAAGTGGACCTAGCCTCAAGTTCTTAATATCAAAAAGAGCAGGTGCGATGCTCTTTGCTGCCTTTGGTCTTCGTGGTTTGCCCAGGCAACTGGTATCCTGCAGAAGCCCCTCTAAATTAGTGCCTGCCCCTCCCTTCAGTCTCCTTCTCTCTAGGCTAAGTGTTCCCCCTCCATCGGTGACCATCACTGTGCTCAGGAGCCCTCTGATTCTGACTGATGCTGACAAGAAAAAGCTGCGTGAATGGGAACCCCAACTCTCACGCCCCAGTGGTCTTGATTTCCCCCTTGGAATGCGAGGGTAGGGTATAACCCCCTGGGACACTGCACCTCTGCTATTTCAGAAACAATGATTTCAGGAATCAGCTGTGGTACAACCAGCTCCTTCTTTTATCTCCTCTAATAAGTGCAGCTTCCCCTGCAGTTTCCTGGTGCCACAGTGGGTGATAGGTCCAGGATAAGAAATTGTCAGGCCAGGAAAATGACCTTTAATAAAGTTGAAAGGGCCGCTGGGAGAGCGGGGCTGGCCCACCGTCTGACTGCCAGGCATCGGGCTGTGTGCTGCGAGCCGTGGTCGGCGCGGAAAGAGTCCCAGGTAGTGAGTGACTCCAGCCGTGGCTGCTGAGGAGGGAACAGAGTCAGGTTGTCCTGGAGGAGGGTTTTGGCCAAGTGTTAGCGGATGTTTTTCTGAAAGAGTGCAGAGCAGCCTTTTGTGGGAAGAGGTGAGATTTGTTTGACAACTCACACTCCCTTGCCTTCATCTGTTCTTTCTGCAGTAGCTTTACACAGGAAATAGGACGGTGGAATGGTGTTTCTCAGGTCAGTCTGCTTTGCACCCACGCTTTGTGTTCACCGTGTGCCCGGCGCTGCCCTGGGCATCTTCACGTTCCCCTTACGCGCCGGTTCATAAACGTTGGGGAGCATCGGAATTCACCTGGGGTACTTGCTAAAAATGCCTAGCACTCCCTGGTGGGGCCCAAGGATTTGATTTTTTTTTTAAAAGATCTTATTTATTTATTTGACAGAGAGAAAGAGATCACAAGTAGGCAGAGAGGCAGGCAGAGAGAGAAGAGGAAGCAGGCTCCCTGCTGAGCAGAGAGCCCGAGGTGGGTCTCGATCCCAGGACCCCGAGATCATGACCTGAGCTGAAGGCAAGGCTTTAACCCACTGAGCCACCCAGGCGCCTGGATTTGAATTTTTTTAACATGTTTGCTAGGTTAGGCAGGTTATATCCGGGGAGTGAGAGCTGAACAAAACACACTCCAGCTCAGCTTGGCTTTCTCACACAGCAGGGGTGTGCTGTGTACTCCAAGACCCACCAGTCCCCTGGGCTGCAGTGTGGATGGGACCTCCTGGAAGTGGCAGTGGGACAATTCTGAATCTAGAGATAGGGTGGGCTTTGGGGTTGATGGTTTCTGGGGCTCAGTGACGTCAGCAAGGCCCCAGGTTCTTCCCATCTCTGCCACCTTCGGTGTTGGCTTCATCTGCAGAGAATAAGACGGCTGCAGCATTTCCAAACATCTTAGTGAGACAGCCACCGCTGGAGGGAGGAGAGGGGTTGAGGTGGACTTCTGGCTCTCTCTGGAGCCTGGAAGCTTCCTGAGGCCCCTCCAACTCTCTCCGATGATGCCTTCTTGGCTGGAGCTTGGACACGTCTGTCCCCGATCACACTTCTGGAACCATCTGGAGGAGAGGCAGGTATCCGACAAATCGGAGGCTGTGTTCTGAAGGAAGGAGCAGGCTCTAGTGAGCGGTTGGGAAGGCCGTTTCCAGGGCGCTGTGTGCAGGTGGTCCAAGCAGCTGGGCTGTTGGTAAGGTTATCTCTGTTGTGCAGATGAGGAAATGAGAGGCCCTGAGCATCAGTAACTTGTAGATAACACAGCGGGAGGGAGGGAACCGACGTTTTTGTGAGTCCTTTTCAGCCCTAGGAGAGTAATCATACTTTTGTTTTTAGCCTTTCTGATGTGTCAGAGCAGCCTCCTTCATTTTTGATTTCTCTTCCACAACTTCAGTTATTCATTCAAACAATTAATTCTGTTTTTCCTGTGGGGAGATTGCCCAAGGAGGGAGGAAAAATCCACACTGTGCTTCCCCCACCTCCGCTTTGGTTGTACCTGAAAGCAGTTGGGATCACGATATCCAGTCCAGTTTGGGGGGAAGGAGGGTGGTGAGCACTCAGCCCCTGTGCTAAGTGTAGTGCTACGTTATCTTAAATCTTGGCAACAACCTGATTGCTTTATTCTCCGTATTTTATGGATGAGGAAACTGAGTCACGGGAAGGCGAAGCTGAGGGTGACGGGTTGCACAGTGTGGGGGCGGTGGAGCCTTCTCCCTACTCCACACGGGTTTATCAGCGTCTGCCAGCCTTGTTTATGCCCCTGAAGGAAGGTTCTCAGGGAAAGGGGTTTTAGTGTCAAAAGAGTTCCTAAGGGGCCGAATGTTTCCTCTGGGAGTAATTCTCAGGGCACCAGGAAAAATACCCTGAGCATAATATACACAAGAAAGAAACAGGAAATCTGGTTGGCTATATAGCAGCTAAAATGCCACTAGGAAAACCCTCAAAAAGGCCTGACGGTTTGTTGGGTTTGGAAACGGCAGGCCCTGATGGAGAGGGGAGGAAACCCCCCACGGGGGGTTCGGGAGACAGCTGATGAAAGTGGGTGGTGTGGCAGCCGGCAGGAGTTCGAGGTGGAGAGTGAGCACCCTGCTTTCCTCCAGCTCTGCTTTCGTGTGATCTTGGGGGAGTCACCAGCCTTGCAATGCAGCGTGTGCACGAGGGTCCCGGCAGCCGGCTGGGTGGAGGGAGCTGAGGCCTAAAGGGAGCAGCCGGCCTCAGCAGCTCTGCGGGGCATTGCAGGGGTGAGGGGCATCAGGGTGTAGGCCACCGCATTTCACCTGGACGGGAGCTGTTAGCTGCCTGGCTGGGCACCTGTCCGAGCAGGCAGAGGGCAGCCATCTGACTTTGGTCTTGTCTCAAGGAAAAATCCGCTTTGCCTGAAAATGCTCCTTTTTAGCTCTGGGCACTTGGGTCCCTCCTTGGGTAATTGCCCGGCCCACGCCTTGGGGGGTGGGCCCACAGGTGCCCAGGGGGAGGTAACAGTACTACAAGGTGGGCTGAGCTGAGTGCCCTTTGCTCAGGACGGAAGGCCCAGACTGTGGCTGGTGTGGGAGGACCCTGGAGGCTCAGGAGGCCCGGTCCAGCTGAGAGGACGGAGCTAGCAGTATGTGTTGACCATGGATCCCAGAGGGGGTGTGTGTATGTGTGTGTGTGCACGTGTGAGACGGGTGAGGCCCTTTCCAAGTGCAGCCAACATACTTCTCTGATTATGGCGCTGTGGGAGACACAGTGACCTGACTTTTCAGATATGAACAGAAGAAATAACAGGGAGCTCCCCCTCCCCACCACTGTGAAGCATATCAACAACTTCACCGGGTTTTGACTCTGTATAAGAGGTTTGAGAGTAGTTTCTGCCTCCCAGCCTTCCTAACCTTCCCTCTTACATTGGGCAACTTCCGCATGGCAAGCCGAACCTGCTGCTGAGGTTTCAAAGACCAAAATCGTTGCCCTTGAGAAGGCGTCTTGTCGATAAACGAGTTCATTACAAAACCGCGTGATAAGCGTTGACAGATATGTACACGGTCCTCCGGGAGAAGGAGGAGGGAACGCCTGGTTGTCAGGTGGGGGAGGGACAGTTATTTCTCCGAGGAGGTGACACCTGAGCCCCCGCTTGAAGGCTGGGAGGGAAATGTGCCAGGGGGACCAGCCTCTTGGAAGGGAATCTAGGCGGCGGGTGGAATAGCTTTCACCTGACAATAAAAACAGTCCCCCAGCTCCGGCCCTGCTGGTGCTTGCAGGCAGGACTGCAGAGAAAATAACAGTGCAGGTGACAGTGTGATTCGGTCTGTGGATCCTGGGGCCCTTCGTGAGGCAGTTGTGCTAGTGGCTTGGCAGCCTTTGTCCTCGGGGCCCTTGGCAGGTCTTTGGTTGGTGAGAGGCTCTGTTTAGGAAGGAAGGTCACTTGCTGTCTGCTGCCCTGGGGTAGACCGTGGCCTTGGACAGTTTGGATTATTCTGTGAGACATCTCTTCGTACTTATGGATTTCTTCCTTGTGGAGTCTGCACTGGGTTTAGGAAGTTGGACTTAGGCAAAGCACATCACCAGTCTGGGCTTCCCCTGCCCCCCCCTCCCCCCCCCTTATGGAAGAAAAGTTGGATCAGGTCAGTGTTTCTCAAATGGCAGTCTAGGGACCAGCTTCTTTCTTTCTTTTCTTTCTTTCTTCCTTCCTTCCTTCCTTCCTTCCTTCCTTCCTTCCTTCCTTCCTTCCTTCTTTTTAAAAGATTTTATTTGTGTGTGTGTGTGTGTGTGTGTGTGTGAGAGAGAGAGAGAGAGAGAGAGAGAGAGAGAGAGAGAGAGAAACCATGAGTAGGGTGAGGGACTGAGGGAGAAGCAGACTCCCCACTGAGCAGGGAGCCTGACTAGGGACTTGATCCCAGGACTCCAGGATCCTGACCTGAGCTGAAGGCAGACACTTAACTGACTGAGCCACCCAGGTGCCCTGAGCAGCTCCTTTAGAATGTCAGGGGAGCTTGTGGAAATGCAGAGTCCTCAAGGGGTGGCGCCTCCTCCCTGTGTGTAAGGCCAGACTCTTGGGAGAAGGGCCTGGGATGTTGCATTTAAGAGGCATCTTAGAGTTTGGGGACACCTGGGCCACATGATTGCAACCTGTAATCCTTCCAACCCTGATCTCCTTAGCCACATATATGTCTCCAGGAACTGGGAAGATAAAATGTTATCCTTCCTTAATGTTTTATCCTTGCGGTGGATGCATTCAGCAAACGTCTCCATAGTTGAGGTGCCCTGGCTGGCCCTAATCCGCAGGCTGGTTTTGCTCTTGCTTAAGGAAGAAAAGCCTTTTTAACACCCACCGAATGTGACTGTCAGAATCTGTTTATGAATCCTTATGATAAACACCTGTCTTGGCTTTTCGTCTTGGCTCTGGATGTTTGTCCCGCTTCCCTCTTCTGGGTCCTTCCCCCCTCGGCCTCCTGCCTCCTGATGAGGTCATCTCCCTTTTGATTCCCTTCCAATCATCTTTGTGAGGTTATTAATGGAGGTTCACATAATATTTTAATAGTTTCCACATGTGTTCTCATTTTTTGATATTGTGTCTGAAAACACAGTTTTTAATGTTCAAAGTAGATAAGGGCTCTTTACAGCTGCCTGGGAATCTTCCCCAGCTTCTTATCTGCCGCCCCACCCCCAGCCATGAAATCTAATAGCCGCTAAGGTGCCACAGTGCTGGTGGCTTTGAGAAGCTGTTGCCTAGGACCACTCTCAGCCTGACCCCCTTCTTGTATTCAGGTGTGAATGGAGCAGTCTTCGGCGAGGACCAGGCACATGGCTGTAGTCGGACCCATCATAACGGTGAAACCTTGCCACCTGGTATTCCAGACCTTAAAAGTTAAGGACTTTCCTCTGGATCTCAGTTCAGTTCTGGTTCTCTTATTCTGTGTTGTGGGGAAATCAATCTGTAAATACAGTTCTATACTAGTGTATTGTGACGAACGTTTCAACGTTATCCAGGTGGGAGGAATCCAAAGCAGTCTTTGAGCGATGAAAGTGGCAAATGTAGGAATGTACGCAAGCGGACCGGGCTGGCATGAAGATTCTCTGCCTTCCCTAAAGGGCCTGCCCGGTTCTCTGCCCACCGTGTGTGCCCAATGTGTGGCTGCTGGAAGGATGGATTTTTAAAGAATGGTAGACTGGTGATTAAACGGGTGAAGGTAGGGTATTCAGAAGGTGGCACTATGATTTTGAATGTGCTCTTGGCTCTTTATCTTTTATGGAAATCTCATTAGATGCAGGATTAGTTAGTTGCACTGCGGAATGGCAGGAAGAGAGAAGGTAGACGTGGTATGCATGTTAAGTACTTTGGTACATCTGTTAGTTGTTTATTATTTGCCAGTCATTAGATAATCCCCAGAGACTGATTGACAAACCCTTTCATTTTGTGTCCTGGGAAACTGAGGCACAGTAATAAAGTAATTAGTGTAAATGTCCATAGTGAAGCTGTTGGCAGGCTCATGGACCAATAATCAAGGAGCATTACAGTTCCCCCTCTCTACTGGGATACACAAGAATTAAAGTTTAGCTTTGCAAAGGCTGCTAGAGGTGCAGGAGTTCACCTTGGAGTATGTAGCTGCTTTGTGACATTTTTGTCACTTAGCTGTTTAGCTTTTGCTGGTGTTTCTCCAAGGACAAGGAACTCACTATTCACTGAGATAATTCCTTTTTTTTTTTTAAAGGCTTCTAATTATTAGAATTGTTTAATATGAGCCATCATCAACTTGTCTGTTAATTTGCTACTTTAGGAAACATTTCTCACCATATTTTCACACCATGATTCATTCATTCAAGTATATGTGTTGAGCACCGGTTGGTTTTAGATTCAGGAGAAAGAAGAGTAAACAAGATAGAGTTCTTGCCTCCTGGAACTTAGTCTTGTGTTAGTATAGTGGAAGGAGCATTGAACTAGATGTCAGAAAATGAAGAAATTTAAAAAGAAGAAAGAAAGAAGCAAAGGTCTTGTACCACTTGCAATCTGTATGAGCTTGGCTAAGACACTGAGTTTCACTTCGTTTTACAAAGGACATGATGCCTTTACAAAGGACATTGGGTTGATGTATCTTAGAGTGTTAATTGCTGATTATTAAGGAGCAGTAGTAACTGTTGCTTCTAGAGCAGCAGTTCTCAGAGCGGGGGGTGGGGGGTTTGGGGACGTGGGGTGGCCAAGGCCAGCAACATCAGCACCTGGGAGCCATCAAGAAATGCAAATTCTGTAGCAGACCTGCTGACGCAGAGACACCGGGTGGGCGTGGGGGTGGGGGGTGGGGCCTGCAAGTTGTTTTTTCAGGGTCTCCAGGTGTTTCTGATGCCTGCCTAGTTGGAAGATCACTAGACTGAACTTGGATTCACCTGGGAGTCGGGCTTTTCAGCCTCTGCCTGCTGTGCTCTGAGGAGTTAGATCAGAATCTGAAGGCAGGGCCATGTGGAAATCGGCCCTGGCCCTTCTGCATGGCCAAGGCTAGAGGAGCTGGGAGTTCAGGGGTGAGGAGCACAGACGGTGGAGTTACCTGTGGCTTTTGGCAGGAAGACTCCGGCCTCTGTTTCCTTGTCTGCATTATGAGGCTCCATCCCTCAGGGTGTCTCAACAGTCGAATGGGGTGATATCTATGAGTTTCCAAGGATGTGCCCGGCATGCTGGTAAGGGAACGACGCTACGGGTGGTGGCCGTGGGTCTTTGAAGGCGGTGATGCTCGTCTTTTCTCCCAGCCCTCTTTCTCCACACTAAGCCTCTACTCTTCCTTCTGGGACATAATTCCTGCCCCGTTTTGGGAAACTCCATTTTGTCCATGGCTCTCTTTAAAGAGCAGCGTCCCATTTGACTGTATCCATCGCAATTACAAATGTACCTACTTTTTATACTTGTAGTTGTAGTGCTTAGAATTGGTCCT
This sequence comes from Spilogale gracilis, assembly GCA_004023965.1. Lineage (NCBI taxonomy): Eukaryota > Metazoa > Chordata > Mammalia > Carnivora > Mephitidae > Spilogale > Spilogale gracilis. The sequence goes on from PITA01001338.1 coordinate 133,000, forward strand.
ACAACTAGACCTGCACAGGCGAGAGATGATGATGTATGGTGATTTCTTACATCCTGGAGGAGCAAAAGACTGGATAACCTCAGTGTTTTTCAGTCTAGACTCTCCATGCAGTTAATCCTGTGTGGTCCCAGAAAGAAATGAGGCTCATCGGTAGGACCAATATTTTAGGTGAAAAAAGCAGAACTGCACATCTAGCGTGCTACCATTTGTGCAATAAAAGGGAGGACAGTACACGTTTATTTACTTGGATGTGCGTATAGTACCAGTGGAAGGGAACAGAGAAACAGTTAACATTGTCTTCTGAGGAGACTGGGTGGCCACGGGACCGGGTAGAATGGGGACTTTTCACTCTGAACTGTTAGGTGCCTTTTAAATTGTGATTGTAACCCGTTGAAAAGACCATTTAAAAAGCATGATGTCCCGAGTGAAATCCTCCACCTGTGGCCTGACCGCTACGGGTACATTAGGAGTGGTACCATTCTTGCGTGAATTGGACAGTGTCTTTCTTTTGATGCCATTTAAGATTGTGTTACTTGTGGCACCGCGGGCTTCGATGGACCTTGTGGTCAGCGGCAGCACCCAGCTCGGTTTCACGGGAGTGCTTGCCGGGGCAGGTCTCTCGGACTGGAGGAAGTTTGGAGCTGCCCCCAGCCTGTCCTTGCACACCGGGCTCCGTGTTTGGCCCGGGATGTGAGGCTGTTGGGGTCATTGGCATCTAGATTTGGTCACCTATAGCGCGTTAGCTCTTCCTCTCCGCTTTGGGCCTTCTGTGTCCATCTTAAGTCATTGTCCAGAGGACACTGGACAGGGCGTGGCTGAGGACAGAGTACTTTGTCCTGCTGTCAGTAACCTTTCTCTGGCTTGTCATCGAGCCACGAAAGAGGGCAGGGTGCCTGTTCACTCACCAGATGCTTACTGCGTGCCCCTTATGTGCCGGGCACTGTGTGGTGTGAAGGCAGACAGAAGAGGAAGAGAAGAGAGAACCCTTTGGTAGAGAGGCTAGCAAACTTTTCTTCTCAAGGGGCCAGCTTGTAAACGTTTTTGGCTTTGTGGGCCGTAACAGTCTTTGTCACAAACACTTAATTGCGCCTGTGGCACCAGCATACTACAGACGACATGGGAATCCATAGCATGGCTGTTCCAGCAAAACGTCCTGAAGACTGGTGGCTGGCTGGGTTGGCTTGCGGGCTGTGGCGCACTGACCCCCGGTCTGGGGGGAAGACAGACTGATAGCTCAGTCAGCTTTAATAAGCGCTGCGAAAGGGGTGTGCGTGCGTACAAAGTACAGTGGGACCCAGAGCAGGAGGGAGCGATGTATATTTTGTGGGGGCGGTTGTTCAATAGGCTCCATAGTCCTACGTGAATACAAGCTGCTTGACTCCATTTCCCTAACGTAAGTGACTCATGGGAGCTGGAGATGCTTTACTGCCGTCACGGTACGTCATAGCTCACATTTTCCCTGCTCTACCAATTTGGTTATCACAACAAGGAAACGCTGATTGCTTCTTGGCACGATTGGTCATCCTGTACTCACGTTCATATTCTTTTCTAAACGTCCTCACGCCATTTGTTATGTATTTTTGTCAGGAGACATTGGCTTGTAGTTTTCAGGGCTTATTTAGTTGTCGCTGTCAAGGGCTCACCCACTCTCCTACTTTAAAATGGGGACATTTATCCATGTCTTCTGCCATCCAGACCCTTTTCTCCTTCGTGTGAGTTTTTGAAGTTGATCAGTTGCAGTTTTAAGAAACTTTTAGAGTCAGTTAGATATGCATGAAAGAAATTATATATTGTGTATAGAAAAATTGGAACCACATCAAAAAAGTAGAAGGAATGCCAAGATAAATCAGTCATGGCACAGCACCCAGCTTGGCTCCTGGTAACCTTTCGGTTCATTTCTGCCAACTGTTTAAAAAATAGTCAAAAGTTGCAATCAGACTGCTTTGGAAGGGCTTTGGTTTGTAGGGGGGCCCTGACGTATGAGCTAATGACTTAAATTGCAGAGCAAGATTCAGGTGTGTTCAGAGGGTAATGGAAGCACAGGGGAGAAAAGGGTCTGTTTCACTTGGGTGGGGAGATGGCTCAGAAAGGCTCCACTCTTGATAAGCAGAAGCCATAGGTGGAGGAAGGAAAAACCGAATCATATTTAAGCTACGGTCATAACCATGTCCTAGATGCATATGGGGGAAAAAAACCTGCAAGGAAATGTCCCCAAATGATACTGCGTTAGGAATGTTGGCAAATGTGGTTTTATTTTCTCTGGTTTTCGAGATGGTGGTCTGTTGCCTCTTGTTAGTATTTTTGCTCACACCACACACATGTGCCCCTGTCTTCAGCGAGTCAGGGTTGCAGAGCGTGACTGCCGGCCTGCTTGCCCGGTCGGGAATGCGAGCCAGGTGGGCAGGGTTCTTGCGGCCTTGTCATTTTCATCTGTGGCACCTGAGGATGAGGTCGCGATGCTGATAATGCCCAGTAGCCCGGATCTTTAGGAGTCCTCCAGTATTACCTTTGACATTTGAAAATTCTAAGCAAATCTTGGATGTAACTTGAGGAATACGGTACGGATTGCTTCTTTGCAACCCAGCCCAATCAGGTCCGACCTTGCTTCTCTCTGTGCTGAAGCCGCTCACATACCAGGAGTTACTGTCAAAATGTTCAAGTGCAAAAGCTTGAGATAACGATTTGGGAGGTGAGTGATGTTACTGGGGACATAAAATGCTTACATGCAGATTTCTCTCTCCCCCGCCCTCCTCCACCCTCTTAAAAGTCATGAAAAACAAGCAGGCATTTATTTCCACCCCATGATACTTCTGGCACCTGGTTTTCTGGTCTTCAGCGTTCATTCCCACCAGCCATGTCCAAAGGGCACCAAGGGCTGGGGAGGGCCTTGCCACGTGGGCTGTACACATTGCGTTCTGTCTCATCCCTCTCCTCCACTGAGGAGAAGAGTTGTCAGATAGTCCTGGGTGCAGATTTGGCTTTGCTGCTTCTTTGCTGAATGACTGTAGGCAAAGTGTTGGAGCTCAGCTTTTTCTTTCCATTAGACTGGGATGGTAAAATTGACCTCACAGTAGGAAGTAATGTACATGAGCACTGGCCTGCTGCTGTTATTCATTATTACTGTTTGATTGTTAGTGCCAGCGTTGTTAATCAGCCTTTGTGTGGTTGTGCAGAAAGAACTCTGGCCCTGAGTTCATATTCGCACTTTGCACCAGTGGTTCCAAATATTGACGTGAAGATGGCTGGATGTGGAGTACTGTTGGGAGTTGTGGTCCGCCTGTCTAACATAACATTTGGCAGTTTCACTTGGAGAGATCATGTTTCATGAAAGGCTTCCTACAAGGGCCCTGAAGGCTGGGTGTCAGAAAGTATCAGGTGCTGCGTACAGTTGCATCATGTTGATGATAAAGTGGGGAAACACGTGAATGTGAAGGCCTCAGATAGGTCTTGTTGATGGACTAGAAAAACAAAAGGGGAATAATCAGCAACAGGGAAGAAGGGAGAAAAGGAGGCCCTTCTGGGTTGGGTCTTGGGACCGTGTCAAAGCTACCTTACCCTTCTTGCCCTTCTCTAATCTGTAACCACACTGGGAGCTGGCTCTAAGCTCTGTGAAGGCCTGGAAAATCTGTGTTCTTGAGGTTGGTGATGTGACTTCATACTCTGTCCAAGAAAGCCCCAGTTTTTACCTTTTTTTTTTTTTTTCTTTTTAGCTGCTCTGAAGTCTAGCTGAATTCCAGATTTAGTCTTATGCATGACCAGAGACAAGATAAAATAAGGAGAGAAAATTCTGCCCTGGATCAGGAGGCCTCAAGGGTGGGAGGATTGGCTTAGAAGCCACTGGAGGAAGGATAATGAAAGGGTTAATCATTCTATGAGAGTGTCAGCCTCTTAGGATGAAAAAGTCGCTTCTAAATGAGGGCCCACCTATTCCTCAGTTACCGGGACCTCTGAGCTCTCCTTGTGCCATGTGCCTCTGCCAGGTGCCAGTGGTGCCTGAAGGCGTGGGGTGACCTTCCGTCCTTTTTCTCCGTTTGGGGAAGGAGAGGACAGGCGAAAGTGGGCCCTTAGCTCTTGGGGGTGCACACAAGAGGGGTTTAATAAAGACTCTTCTGTCTCAGCATGGGGGGCAGGACCCGCGTGTGGTGATTGTGTTGGGTTCAGGGCCCGGCTAGAACTCGAGCCGTGCTGAGTGTCTTTTTTAATATCTGCACAGTCAAGAAGATGGCATTGAGCAGACTCAGGTCAGTATATAAAAACCACTTTAAATATCTTTGTAGGAATGTCCACGTTCCCACATGTTGTAGAATGTGACCATCCGTTGTTCCTAGTTCAGCCACTCATTATGACCCTTCTCCCTGGTGTGTGGAACCGGATCCGGGGACCTCACAGCTGAGTCTGTTCTCCATCTTGCTGGGGGGCTTTGCCGCCTCCGGGCCTTTAGTGCGCAATCCTGGCAGGTGTTGGTTCTGTTCTTTCAAGTGTGCAAGCAAGAACACTTTATTTTTATAGACCTTAACATTTTTACTTTATAAATGTGTATTTTATCTTTCTGAGGGTTTGCCTGAGTATATTTAGACGTTCAGAGCTTATTTCAGGAGCTAGAAAATGTCTTTGAATTCTGTCCGGTATCTGGGCAGTGGGTCCACTCCACATTTGGCTGTTTGCTTTTGTTTTTTGCCGGAGATTTGGTTCTCACGTAGTACGGTTAGTGTGTTGGGCCTGTCTTTGATGTTTGACGTTTAAGGGGATTGCACACTTCCCTCTAGGAGGCGGCCTGGGTAAATAGGGCCGGCCAGGCAGATTGGGGGGACACGAGTGGGGAGGGGGGCGACTGGGCGCTGGGTTTCTCTTTAACCCCGTTCCTTGTTTTTCCTTCTCTTCTCGTTTGATATCCTTTGTTTCTCCTGACTCGTGTGCCCCTGAAGTATCTTGTATATGTTGCTAGATTTCGTACATTGAAGCTTGGGAAGAATGGGGATGTCCTACCCTCGCTCTGCCTTTGGCTGCTCCTCCTAGCTCAGGCTTCCTTGATTTGTTGTAAAGTATGCTTATTTTTTTAGTAATCTCTCCTCCGAATGTGAGGCTCAAGCTTAACGATCCTGAGGTCAAGAATGGCATGCTCTTCCAACAGAGCCAACCAGGTGCCCTGCTCCGGCTTTATTTTGATGAACATTTTATAAAATGGCTTTGGTCATTTCCCCATGTCTTGCTGTACATGCAAAAAAACCAAAAACCAAAAAAAACCAAAAAAAACAAAAAATCTGTATGGGTTTTGCAAAGAATGTGATGGCTCGGGGGTCACCAACCTTCCCAAAAATGGATGTCAGCCATTTGTGCCTCCTATTTTGGTGCTGGGGGTGACGCTGCTCCCCCTTGGCAGGGACTGGGAGGAGGTAGTGACTTTCACAGGGGGTGGCGGCCAGCGCCAGGCTTCTTGGCTCCGGCTGCGCCCGTTGCTGACTCTGCTTTTCGGCTATTGTGTTTTGGCTTGTAGAGTGTCATTTGTATTGGACATCAAGCCCGTGCTGTTCCACAGCCTTTTCATCCTAGGAATTACACAATTTGAACATTTTTGACCTTGTAAGGCTTGGTAGAGAGGCTGCAAATCCCAGATCACTGCACAGCCATGCAGGGGCTGACACTAGGGAGAGATCACTGCTGGAATGGATGGCGTCCGCCTCTGAAGGCTGATCCTTCAGTTCGCCTTGGCTTATGTGTTGAACATGTCCCAGAGGGAGGGGGTGCACTATAGACGGCTGGTGGGCAGGAGCCTGGGAAACTTGGGGATAGACACCTGCTTCTTTCCCAGCAAAGGATATTTTTTCATTTTCCTGCTACAGAAGTGAGGTTTGTGTTTCATGAAACATATGGTAAACTGGGCCTTTTCCCTTCTTGCTTATCCTTGGTTCATTCCAAGCTAGTTTCAGGGGTCCTAGTAGAAAAGTCAGTGGCCTCTGTCCTTCCTTCCCGACCAGAAAGCGCAGGGTCTTGGGCTTCGGCTAATCTCTACTTTGGAGGAGGGAGGGCTGAGCGGCCCCGTGGTGGGGTCATGCCGAGAGCCTGGCGGCTGTGTTGGGTTTTGGTGGGCGGGTGTTTGTGTGTGCCCAGCAGTACTGGGTCTCCTCTCGAGGGGTCATCTGGTCCTTTCTTCAGCAGTACTGGGGAGGAAGCCTCCCAGAGATCCAGGGAGGTGAAATGACTTCTCTGGGTCACATGATAAGAGAAGAGCCCAGACTAGAGTTGCCCGCTTTCTACAGTGCGTTTACACTGTGACATTGGCTCACCAAGGCCTGTCCGTCCCTCTAAGTCTGGAGAAGCTTACACGGCATCAGCATGGGGATAGGAGCTGAATATGGTCAAGAGTAAACACTTTACAATCTAATTTGGGTTCCAGTTCTGGCTTTGCTGCTTTTTAGCTTTAGAATTGTGAGTGTGCTCCTAACCTCCCTGATTCTGTTTCCGCATCCCTAGGATGGCAGCCATCCCCTCACCTCACTAGATTTTGTGGGTCACCCCGGACTGATCCCTAGGACATGTAGACAGTGAGCACGTTGCTGCTGGCAATAGCATTTTCTACGCCTTGCTTCAGAGTTCAGTTCTCTCCTCTTTAACGGGTATTGAGGTGGGGGGAACTGCAACAGATCCCAACCCTGCCTGAACTCCTGCCCCATCTTTGTGTGAGACTTGCCCTGTGGCCAGAGGCCCTGGGGTCATGCAGCCATTGGAAGAAGAGGCTCGTGGGTTTCACAGTCTTCCTCTCCTGGCTGAGTGATATGGCAGAGACCGATTGATTTTATTGGGGCAGGAAGAAAAGAGTTGCCGGCTTCTTGGGCCTCAGACCACCAGCTCCTGAGTTGTCTGCACATGAGTACAGCCAGCTGCCCACGGCCGCCTGTCCTTCACCCGGCCCTGTCCTGCTGCCCTGCTGTGATTCATTCTCTGAACATCTGAGTACCTGCAGTGTTCTGGGCGCAGGGCAAGACACTGGCCAGTGCAGACCCAGGCCTCGATGCTGCGGAGCTTATGGGGTTTTGGGGAAGATAGACATTAAGCAAGTAAGAATAAAATTATTATGGTTGTAAGGTTGTGAAGAAGTACTTTGAGGCCTTTGGAACGTACAGTAGAGAAATTTGACTCAGTCTTGGAGGCCAAGAAAGACTCCCAAAGAAGTCACAATTGAGCTAAGAGCTGGAGGAAGACCAGAGGAGAGAGTTGGTGGGGGTGACCAGCCACCCTCCTTCCTTTCCCGTGGTCTTTTAGGAAGATCCATCCTCCTCTATTCAATCCTTTTGTAATTTCAGATGTTTGCTCTGTGTGTGTGTGTGTGTGTGTTTTAATTGAATAGTTTTCAGGGCAAAAATACAGTGTGGCTGCTGCTTTAGGAGTTCAGCAAATGGTTATAGCTTATATTTTGTAATGTCTACTGTGTGGCAAGCAGTGTACATACAGTGTCATTTAATTTTCCCAGCAACCCTGCAAAGTGAGGATTCTAATTTCTAGGTGAAGAAACTGAGGCTCAGAAAGGCGATGGGATTTGAGCTTTGTCTCATGTTGCTTAATGACGGGAAAGCTGGGCTCATCCCTTTGGGCCACTGCCAAACCTACTGTGCCTTCCGCCTCTCCCTCTTGCAGGTGGAATTTTGTGGCTCGACCTGGGGATCCAACCGCTGTCCCCATGTTGTGTCCATGGGGAACATGCCAGCTGAGCTCCAGCCCTCTAGCTTAGAGATCAACTTTTGGAGCATGGCCCACTGTCCATTGAGGATTGTTGTCTGTGGCAGGTCAGCATTGAGACAAAGTGGATCTGTCTCACGGTGGTTTTAAAATTGTTCTTTCACTTCAAATCCAGCCTTAATGGAGGATGGTCTTAGGAATGGTCACTTGAGGTGAGTAACAGGGCCAAAGCAGACAGCTGCCACTTTCAAGCCTGCTGCCTGAAGTCTGCCTGTGGGCCGGTAAAGAGTTAGGTGTTTGCCACTCTTCCGTTGCTTGTCAGTGAGTGGGCTCTGGGTGGAGGTGACAGGTGTCATTCACTTCATGTCTCTGGGCCTTAGTCTTTTTACCTATAAAATGGGATCGTAGTGCTGCTTTATCTCCTCAGCATTGCTGTAGGGATTCAGATGAATCATCAGACCCTAGGACTGGAAGACAGTATCCATAAGATAATGTTTAAAAATGTTTTGTAGGCCTGGGTGAATGGATGCCACTCTTGTTGATTTACAGTTATGGTTCATATTAATAGCATTGCATGCCCCTTCTCAGACTTCAACTATATCAGAATCACCTGGAAGGTTCATTAAGCTACACATTGCTGGGTGATTCTCCAGAATTTGTGATCTCCTTGCCCTAGAGGGGGGGCCAGAGGATTTGTATTTTTTAAAATTATTATTTGATAATAATTATAATTTAGTAAAAATAAAGATTTATTTATTAGAGAGTGTGAGAGCAAGCATGAACAGGGGGAAGGGCAGAGGGGGGGGAGAGAATTATCAAGTAGACTCCCTGCTGAGCACAGAGCCATGACCCTGAGATCATGACCTGAGGACGTAATCTTGCAACCCAGGTGCCCCAGGATTTGCATTTCTAACACGTGTAGAAGGTTGATGCTGATGCTGATGCTTTGGGCTGGTGTGGCCACACTCTGAGAACTACTGAAACACACCACTTAGATCTGGAGCCCCTTGGACCTGCTGCTGCCTCAGGCCTAGAGAGTGCTAGGTGAAACCTGTTGACTGTTGGAGGAGAGTGTGGTGTCCAAAGAGGCCCATGTTGTAGCCACATGGAGCCGAGTGGGCATCAGTGACCCTCGGTCAGTGGCTACGATGTCTGGGGTTAGGTGGGAGAAGCTCACTGTTTCTTTGAATCCCCTAGGATTTAGGATGGCTTTTTGTAGTCCCCACTGCACAGGAGCAGAAGGTGTCTCATGCAGGTTGCTTTGGGCTAAACTTGGACAGTCCCATCTGCGTTGGTGAACTCTTTCATTCTCTAGATTGGCCCAGAGCCACTGACACTGAAGCCCTCTTTGGTTCCAGTAAAGGAATCCCCTTTCTTATGATCTTCCGAGGTTGTAGTGGAGGAAGTCTCCTTGTGGTGCTGGGGGCTCATGTTCATATTCCATCTCTTACCTTAAGAGATGCCTCACTAATTGCTCAACCACTTTTCTTCCCTCTCTCCATAGCATGCGTGGTTTCTGCTTAGATTTCTTTCCTAATTGAGATACCTAACCTTCCTCTTACTTATCCCCATGTCTGAAGAAAGGCTGGAACAGGCTAGCAGCAATTTTCACACTTTGGGGATCATATTGAATGCCCTTGCTTAAAAACACAGATTCCCTGGGTGCACACTCAATGACTTGGATTTCTCAGGTCTGGAGAGATTTTTTGGGATCTGAGACCTAGACTTAGGGAAACAGTTAAAGAGAATTTGACTTGCTTTTCAGTCTGCCAACACGTGCTGGGCACGTTTACTGCGATCACCCAGGAGCTGCTGCTTGGAGGTCTCTGTCCTCCTCCGAGTCTGTATTCCAGACCTGAGAGAGACAAAACTGTGGGCTGAGAGAGGAGAGGGTTTGCTTAATGTTGGCTTTCTTGTTCGGCCAACAGGTGACCTGGCCATTGGTCTTCTGAGAAGAAGAAAGCCTCAGGGTTTCTGTTTTGCCCTCTGAAGAGATGGTTTGCCTTCCATCATATTCTCCTTCCGCAGTGTGCCTACCCCAAGGCCTAGTGGAAAGTCTGGATGACCTTTGTAACCAACACTCAATCCATTCTCTTGACTCTTGTGACTGATAAGTGGTTTTTTAACTTTTCTTTTGCTTTATGTGACTGTCTGACTAGCTTTCACTGGGTAGATTTTTATCTCTGATTTTCTATTGTAAGCATCATATCTACATGGTACTGGGCATACAGATAATTGAATCAGTGGTGAGATGGGTGGGTTTACTGTGACCTTTCTGGGCTGGAATGACCACTGCTTGATGCCCAACAGATCTCAAGACCATGGCAGTAAGGGCTCGAACTGGCTCAATTTCCAGTGTCGTAGATGGAAAGTCTGTTATGTGTGTGCATGCTTTTGAGTACAGTCCCTTGAGGATTATTGTCAAATAGTACTTCCAAGGAGGGAGCTTCCGGCGAGTCTGGGCCCCAACCGGAGCTTGAATTTTTAACCAAAAATAGACCAGCATCAGGAAGGGAGCTGGTCAGATAACCGCTCCACAGCATCAGTGGTTTACAGAGGCTACGACAGGATTAGCTGTGCGTCCTCTGTAGCAGTGGATTACTCAGAAGGCTATTGAGTGCCTGTGTGTGTGTAAGAAAGAGAAAGGGTCCTTACTTCAAACAGCATTCTTTCTGTGTCTACCAAGGATATCTTTTGTCCCTTTTAAATGTTTCTTTTTCTTTTTTTCTACATAATAGTCAATGTTCAAGATTGTGGGGAAAAGATTTAGGAAACAACCCAAAAACCCGGTTTTCAAAAGAGCCCGGGCAAACCCTCAGCATTTTGTAAAGGGCCCTTTCTAGCCTGGATCCTTTCTGTGGTGGCATGCCAGGTCCCTCCGGCAAGATTGCCGGCTGTTTTGCCCATTCTTTGCTCTCGGTCTGAAGCAACTTCTCAGTTCATTCTGGTTCTTTTTAGTTTTTGTGACTTCCTGCATTTGGGTAATGGAATTTAAAGGGAGAGCATGGAATTGGTATAGTGCAGCCACAGACCCCGAGACTGTTGGAGTGGCTGAGTTCTCCCCAGATGGCCCTAGCCGGCCCACAGAGATCCCGCGGCTGCCTGGGGCCTGGCATCCGAATCGAATACCCTACTCCTGCCCGAGCTGCTATTGCAGATATCCTGGTTCCCGAGACCCGGCTGCTTGGCCCAACTCAGGGGTGGCCCGTGGAGAGCAGAGGGCTTCCAGGGCCAGTGGCCGATGGAACCACTTAAATTCAAGGAGGCTAGGGAGGAAAGGGGTGTTCAGATTGCATGTTAACATGGGTTAGGAATAACACTGGCTGTAAAAACATGATCAGAAATCTGCAGAATCCACATTCTTCCTGGTAAACATGAAAGCCTGGCAGCCGCACCCCCTCCCGTGTTTGGCCAACTGTTGTTTAGGACATCAGGCCTCCCGCGGTGGCATCGGGGAGCCGACTGCAGCCAGGATTGGCATTCCGGCTCTTTGCTGGGTGGGACAGGGCACTTCAGGGCTCTCCAGAGCTGTACCCATTCAGGCTGTCATTAAACAGGAGCGCGTACACACCCGTCTGGGGTTACATGGACGCTCGGACACGGCGCCATGTCCCTGGTCTGGCTTTGCTGAGCCAAGACCTAGGGCAGGTGGAGGAAGGGATCTCACTTAGTCAGAGGTGATCGGTGGGTGATTTCTTTTCCGCCAGAATCCTCACCCTCTTAGTCACCCCTAACCTCTGTTATACAAGAGAATTTTGTTTATTTCGGAGGATCAGCCCACACGCAGGTTTGAAGCGAGTCCAGAAAGAACACTTGCCACTGTATGAAAACACGTCTCATCTTGCTGCTCTTTGATGAGAACGGGTCCATCCCTTCTGCTCACCCTCCTCACCCTTTCCCCCAGTGGCCGAAATTCTAGGTAGAAAACTTACTGTAGGCGAATTTATTGGTTTCTTTCTCGAAATGGAAGCTAGTACCTGACTTTCTTAAGGAAAGCAGAATTGCTTTATTTGTTCTCTCATTTTTTTTTCCTAGGAGTGTTAATGTATCTTCATAAGGCGATGGCTTAGGGACAGTTATGGAGAAGAATGCAGCAGTCTTTAAGAACCACTATTAATTCTTGGAGTGCAAGCCTGTCAAACAGATCCTATTCCTTTTTAGGCTCTGGGATGTGCAGGATATGGTGCCCTGGGTGCTGGTCTCCGGGAAGGAGCTAACAGGACAGAAGCTCAGGAGGAGTCTGAGGCTAAAATGGGAAGTGAGGGCTGGGTGATAAGGCTGCAGGTGGATTCCCTGCTGGCCGATTACCCCAGCAGCCCGGGTTCTCCGCGTGGGACACTGCAGGCCGTGGACCTAGGAATGTACCTGGTGTCTCTCCCGGTCGGAGTTTTTTCTCAGACACTCGCAACTGTAGAGGACAGCCATGTGAGATGCACAGATCTCTTAGGGCTGGGAGAGTTTACATTTCAAAGAGTAATCAGAACCCAAAAAGGTCTTTTAAGATATGTCCAGTATCTGGGTTATAAAAAACTCCCCTCATGTGTAGGATGGGGGTGACCTGATTTTAAAAGAAGCTCTTGTGGGGGAAAAAAAGGACTCATTTCGGAAGATCAGAAAAAGAGGCAGGTCCCCCTAGAAGGATGGAGAGAGGAGTAGGTGGTTCTTGAGCTGGAGGCCCTGACAGTTTTGGGTTTCCTTCTGGAGTGACTACTCCCAACCCCCCAAGGTAAAGCAGGGCTGGGTATGCGCCCCTTCTGCCTGCAGGCGCCCCAGGCACAGTGTGGGTTGGCTTTGACCTTAGTCCTCCTCCCTGGTGTCCCTGAGAAACCACCACCTTGCCCACACAAAGCCTTTTTCATGCCTGCACTGGCTTTTCCAGGCAGGGGTCTGAGCTCTTCTTATTTCCGAAGGTTTCCTCATCAGTCCCTAGGCCCTGGAGCTAACAGCTGCCTTTGTTGTTTTGTTTTGTTTTCTTTTTTAAATCTGCAGCCTGGTCTATGGAAAATGGGTAAATGGAACACTTTGTATTCCTGTTTCAAATGTAAAGACAAGGGGCACCTGAGTGGCTCAGTTGGTTAAGCGACTGCCTTTGGCTCAGGTCATGATCCTGGAGACCTAGGATCGAGCCCCACATTGGGCTTCCCGTTCAGTGGGAAGCCTGCTTCTCCCTCTCTCACTCCCCCTGCTTGTGTTCCCTCTCTCGCTGCAGTATTTCTGTCAAATAAGTAAAATCTTAAAAAAAAAAGATTTTATTTATTTATTTGACACAGAGAGAGATCACAAGTAGGCAGAGAGGCAGGCAGAGAAAGAGGAGGAAGCAGGCTCCCTGCTGAGCAGAGAGCCCGATGCTGGCCTCAATCCTGGGACCCTGAGATCATGACCTGAGCTGAAGGCAGAGGCTTAACCCACTGAGCCACCCAGGCACCCTGTTTTGTTTTTTTATAAAAACTTCAGTTGGGGGCGCCTGGGTGGCTCAGTTGGTTGGGCGACTGCTTTCGGCTCAGGTCATGATCTCGGAGATCCGGAATCGAGTCCCACATTGGGCTCCCTGCTGGGCGGGAAGCCTGCTTCTCCCTCTCTCACTCACCCTGCTTGTGTTCCCTCTCCAGCTGTGTTTCTCTCTGTCAAATAAATAAAATCTTTAAAAAACAAAAACAAAAAAAACTTAAGTTGGGAAATAGATGCATCCAGGGTACCCTAGTCCCTCCCCCTCTTCCTTTTAAAATTTGCAGGTTTTATCAAAGTTACATGTGTGTATAGTTTCAAGAATCATATAGTTCCATAGGACCACATGGTTTCCTGTCTCCTCACCTCTGCCCCTGTTCCCCAGGGGCACTCATTTAAAAATCATAACGGATTCTTTAGTATTTACTGCCACATTTTTCGGTAACTTGCATGTGTTGCTGCTTTGGGGCATTACTTGTTGACTCCTTACCACACAAGATGAGCATTTAGCTCTCTCCCCCCTCCTGGTATACTGCCCTCTTTTGACTCTGGAGGAAGAAAAGTCCTGTCCTCTCTTAAGTCCTGAGTATCACCCCGTATCCTGGAAGGACAGAGGTTCCTGACATGGAGTGATATGCATGTCTTTTGGCTTTTCGTCATCTTGCCAACAAGACTTTTAAAGTCTGTCCAAAATTCTAAGTTCTTGGTTTGAACTGAGCCGTGGTTGTTACTAGCTCCGTGGGCCAACCAAAACCCGGAGCCTGTTGGAATCTGGAGTGAATGAGGGCATCTCCTGGATGTTGTTTTTGGACCAGATATCAACTTATTTTGTTATCCTTTGCTTTTCCATCAAAGTAGAGTGTAAAGAAAATCTACCATCCTAATTAATGATGGGCCGTTGTTTGCCAGACTTCGGGGCTTGGACACTCTCAAGGAGACGGGTTCTGTCTCTGTTTGATTGGTGATATCCAAAGTCTGTGAGACGGGGTAGAGATGCTTGTGCCCTGGGAACCCTGAGGAGTTTAGATGAAGTACTACAAGCACCAGCTTTTCCAGTCTCCGGGTGGAGCATGTGGACTCCGCTCTGAGTTTCCCCGAGCCACACACAGACGCCTCTGAATTTTTTGTCCCTTTCTAGAGGCCATTCCTCTGGCCTAACCAGTTTTCTCCAGGCTCATGAGGCACCCCTACATCCTGTCCTTCACCTCTATTTATGGCCCTTCTGAGTTCTGGAGATGTCACTGGGCTTACACAGTGATCTTCCCGTCTTTCTCACTCAGGAGGAATGAGGGAAGGCAACAGGGTGGGGTGGGGGGGGGGGTGGGGGTGGGAGGGGACTTCCACTGTAAGAAATGAAGACTGAATCTTAAAGGTGTAAGGGACCTTGGAAACCATGTGATTGGTTCAGCTCTGCTTGCCACTCTTTGTAGAGACCACCTCTTTCAATGTTGGGTGGCCCATCTCATCAGAAAGTTCTTTCCTACTGGACTGCTGTCCTTGTCTGGGACCCCACTGAACAGGTGAGGACAAACTTGAAGATCCAGTTTGTTGAAACTAGTCAACAAATTATTCCCCCCATTACTCTTGCATAAGCAGTATTAAAAATGGTTTTAAGAGGCAGCTGTAAAAGATGCTGGTAAAAACTCATGTTTTCTAAGCATTGAGTGTGTTGCCACAGAGGTTCAGTTTTGTTTTTATTTTTCATTATGATTTTTGATTTATTTGAGTCTGATACAATGGTATCAGTGACAGAAGGAATAATTACGGTGTCTTTTGAAATTCTATCCTGGAACCCCACCAGGAACCGACCCAGATTCATGCCAAGGAACATATCATAGGTTTTGGGTGTTTTAAAAATGTGTTTATAAAGGTGCTTGTTTGAAATGCTAGATATTTGATACTTAAAGAACATTGTTTTAGAGGGTGTAGATCTTTTTTGATCCTCTGAGTTTGGGAGTGGGCGTATGATCAATCCTGTATTGTGAGTTTACGAAGCCTCTGAGAAGGAGACCTGCGCGCGTGCACGTGCGCACACACACGCGCACACACACCCCTTTCATCACCAAGGTTTAAATTTTCCTTGATTCTTACTGCTTTTATGGATTCTTCAGAGATGCTAGTCATCTTAGGAAAACCGGTATTCCTTAATAAAGATGACTTGCCATAAAGAGACTGGCAGCAATAAATCAACTTGTTAACATTGGTAGTTGGATTATTGTGTTTCCTTTGAGACTTCCTGTTTTTCCATTTTTTTTTAAGATTTTATATATATTTTTTAATTTTTTTTTAAAGATTTTTTTATTTATTTGACAGAGAAACACAGCCAGAGAGGGAACACAAGCAGGGGGAGTGAGAGAGGGAGAAGCAGGCTTTCCGCCGAGCAGGGAGCCCGATGTGGGACTCGATCCCGGGTCTCTGGGATCATGACCTGAGCTGAAGGCAGTCGCTTAACCAACTGAGCCACCCAGGCGCCCCCTAAGATTTTATATTTGACAGAGAGAGAGATTCACAAGTAGGCAGAGAGGCAGGCAGAGAGAGCGGAGGAAGCAGGCTCCATGCTGAGCAGAGAGCCTGATGCAGACCTTGATCCCAGGACCCTGAGAATATGACCTGAGCCAAAGGCAGAGGCTTAAGCCGCTGAGCCACCCAGACGCCCTGTTTTCCCATCTCTGTGATGAACTTATATTAATCTGTATTAGAGAAACTTCTGGGGGAGGGAGAAAGCATGATTGCTTTCCAATCCCTTCTAGTCTGCCAGTGAGGTAACAAGGTGGAGAATGCAGGAAAGATAACAGATTGGAACCCAGGGACGTTGGGAGCCAACACTTCCATGGGAACTGTTGTCTTTTTATCCTCTCTTTTATTTTTACTTTTATGCTTGTCTTCTAAGTGTCCCTGCTTTGAAAGATTTCATCTAACCCAACGTTGTATTAAGTAGTGATTCCCCCATAATTGATCCCTCAAAGATAGACTAAGTGCCTGTAAGAGTTGCATGGGTTGCTTTATGGAGTTGACGCCGTTCCAGCTGGGGTGGGGAGTTGTAATGTTTGGCCCCCCTGTGTTTTCCACCTTTCTTGCTACCTGTGTGGACTTTCTGAGCTGATGACCCAAAGTTGCAGTTCTACAGTTAGAGCTCTGCTGTGTTTTGGGCCCAAGACCCTGTATTCTATCTAGTATGGGTACTTCTTCCCATAAAGCTGCCTTGATTTTATTTCTAATGCAACACCAGTAACACAATAAGGCCTCGTGGCTATGCTAACCTTTTTCTGCCTCGTCACTGTCATTGTCATGGTAATAAAAGTTGGCATCAGTTGAAGGAGGGCCAGATCCTGGGTTCAATGTCTACACTGATCTCATTTGATTTTTACAACTCCTCTGGGAAGCAAAGACTGCTCATCAGCCCCAATTTTATTGATGGGAAAACAGGTTCCAGAGGTTGAGTAATTTGTCCAAGGTCATGAGACCAAAGAGCCACAAAGCCAGAATTTAAATTGCTTATCTCTCATGCCTTCCATACCCTTTCTCTTTAACCTCTTTCCTTTTTGGTTGGCTCTTTTGCAGACCAGGACCTCAGCTTTGGATCTTTCTGACATCCTGACACAGCACCTGCACGTGGGTCTGGAGTGTGTGGGCTCTGTGTTCATGGGTCCTCAGCAGGAGGTGTGGGGAAGGTGGCCAGACCCTGACAGTGGAGGCTTGGGGCGGTGGGTGCTGTCCCTGCACCCTGACGGGCCAGGCTGGAGAGGGCTTACGCTCGAGTGTGCGAAACTGGAGTTGGGACTCTGGCTCTCCTTCTGATTTTCCACTTTGAGAGTGGGGCCATGAAGAGTGCATGGAGGCATTCCCCAGTCACAGAAATGATGACTTCCTGCCTTCAGTGCCATTCATCAGAGTGCTTGTTTTTTAATTCCCTTCAGGAATAAGGGACAGAGGAAGCCTCAAATCCTTCTGGAAAGGTGAGGAAGCTAGAGGAAATAACTTCTCTGCTCACAGGATGACCTCAATTGCATTCCAAGGGGGGCTTGTGGAACAGGGATTCTTAATTTTTGTTGGGTCATGGACCTCTTTGAGAATCTGATGAAAAGTTTGGACTCCTTCTTAGGAAAATTAGAGTAATAATAACTAACCTTATGTTGTAAGCACTAAAACACATATTACGTCTTTTAATCCTCCTCCTAACATAATGAGGTTTAGGTAGGTACTCTCATTTTCCCTATTCTACAGACAAGGAAACTGAGGCATTGAGATGCTAAATGCCTTGCCCTGCTCCTGGACACATGTTTAGAAAGTGGTAGGGCCTTTGCGTATGCTGTCAGTTGGACCCCAAGAGCTAGAGTACCTCAGTTCTGGAGTACAAACCACCTCCTGCATTGCTTATAGTTGGAAATGTGTATGTGTAATAAGATAGCAGGTGGATATCACCCCCTCCACCCCCGCAGCTGTGGTCAACCTGCTGTCAAGGTGGTGGAGGAAGGAAAGGCTGCTCTTGGCTCCCCTTTGCAGAATCTTCCCCCATCCTCTTGGACCAGTTAGGTGCAACCGTGTGGGGTTTCTAAGTGTCCCAGCTTTGCAGGGATCCCACACAGTTATCTAATTGGCATTTAATGGTGGGTGGGGAGTCAAGCAATCTGGACTTCTCTCCTGGTTTTGCCCCTCTAAGCTGTGTGACTCGGGGGAGTCATTCAGACTCTTCTGAGCCTGTCCGCTCACCTGCAAACCAGAGTGGATGGACTCTGGCCTTTGTTAGGTTAAGGAAGGGCTTACCATTGTGGGAGGAAGGCAGCGCTCTTAAGCAGATGGCCTGTGCCACACAGTGTGCACATGATTCTGTTAAGGTTAATGAACCCAGACCGATCTGTGCTGCTGACCGTGCTGGACAACTGCAGCTTTAGAAGATACAGAGTATTTTCATAGAGTGGTAGTCAGTGAGCCAAATGAGATTTTGGAATAGTTTGTACTCCATACTCACCTGTCTGTCTGCCTTTCTATTCCCTGCCTGTTTGTTCGTGAGCCCCATAGCAGGTTTCCCTCAAATCATAGATACCTGGAATGTTAGTGCTAGAAAGGAATTCTGATCACTTATGGCCAGCTTTCTCATTTTGCAGGAATGGAAATAGGCTCAGAGAGGTATAGGAACTTGCGGAAGACCACACAGCGGATCCATGGCAGAGCCAGAACTTAGGTTAGCAGTCTTTCAGGTGTCCCATGGCTGGCCCTGTGTCACCCAGACACAACTCTCCATCGGTTTTTTACCTTTTGTGGCCCTAATCCCCTCTACTTGCTTCCTTGAAAGTAGAGGCTGGTCATTATTTTTTATTATGATTATTTTTAAATTTTATTTGAGAGGGAAGGTGGGAGACAGAGCAAGAGCACAAGAGCAGGGGGAGGGAGAAGTGGGGAGCCTGACACGGGGCTCGATCCCAGGACCCTGATACCAAGACCTGAGCCAAAGTTAGACGCTTAACCAAATGAGCCACCCAGGGCCCTGAGGCTGGGTCATTCTCTTCATAGTTTCTCCCTCTTTCTCACTGCCTCTAGGGGGCAAATGAAGGAACCATCCCCTCCATGTGAGCAATATCCCTTCATGGCGCCAGGCCCACAGGCTCCACCCATTCAGATCCGTGTAGCTTCTTCATGCGCTCTGGTGAATTTCTGCTGTGGACAGAGGTCTGGGAGGCCCCACCCCACCCCCCACTCCATATACTGCTTTATTCCCATTCATGGTGGATATGCCCAGCTGACGTGTCCCCAGAAGCTTTGGGAAGCCAAGCTTGGTTTGTGAATGGCTGGGCTGGTGTGCTCTATCCAGAGGTCTAAGCTGTATATAAAGAGCATCTTTTCTGAAGCTGAGCCGGCTGATTTGAGTTGTGGCCAAGTACTACGGGGCATTTGCACTGTTGAGCTCACCCTGCTCCTTGCCACAGGCCACTGGGGATGTCCACGGGCTTACTCTTCGCTGAACAGCTCGCCCAGTTATCCTACATTCTTTGGATTTTATCTTGGTTGTCTCAGTTCCTGGGCTGTTTTCATCTAGACTCTGGGCAACAAATAGAAGCAGAGTTGGAGGACCAGGAGCTGGTGTGTGTGTGTGTGTGTAAGGAGGAGCTCTCTTTGTATCTGAGAAGGCCCGATATTTCTGTGACAGAAGAAGGCATGCGGGAGAAGGGAAAGGAGAGGGAGGGAGAAGTGTTCATGGGCTAGGGGATGGGAAGAGTGGGGAGGAGGAGAGGAGTCAACTTGGAAGAATAGTTGCTATCTGTCTGAGAGACACAAGCGGTAGAGAAAGGGGAAGAGTTTTAAAGCTGGTTCCTGGTGTATTAAGACTCTCGTTCTCACCTGTTGGTGTTCAGTAGAGATGCAGTAACATTTTGAACTTTTGTTATGTTTACACTGGACTGTTTGCTGACATGGCCACCAAGTGGAGACTGGGCTATGCAGAGTCCAGGTTGCATTGCCGTTCCTCTGGTGTGGTCTGTGTGGGACACAGAGGCTGATGGCGGGGCAGAGAGTGGGGGAGGCCGACGCTTGAGCGGGGTGACCTGGGGAAGTGGCCGACGGTGGGCTGTGACCTGGCAGGGTCAGCGTGCTGGCTGTGTTCTTCACCTCTGAACAAACTCTAGATCATTTTCCTGCACTAAAAATAAGTATGTCCCGAGTTCTCAGATTCAGTGCTTAATCACTTTGAACCCTATTTGGGGGGGGGGGGAAGCAAAGCCATTCGGATGTAGTTGGGAGTAATGCAGCGATTCATTGACATTGTATTTTTTTTTCCATAGAGAGGAAATTTGCCCTAAGGAGAAGGACAAGGTTGAGTTTCTTGGCTCTGTTTTACTGACAGAACTCTTACTGGAGAAGAACATTTAGATTTTTATCCTCCAAGAAATTGCTTTCTTGAAATGGTTTGAGGTGGAGATGGCTTAGCACACCAGAGTTTTAAAGCAAGGGAGGGAGCAGTGCCTGATGTAGATAAAGATAGTTCTTTCTTCTGCCGGCGCGCCCCTTGGGGCCCTGCTGATGTGTGCGCTCTGCCTGCACATCCAGTCCAAGGACTTCTTGCCGCAGCTGAAAAACCTGGAGGGAACAGGCTGTTGGACTGTGCAGGTCTGTGCGTGAAGTGCAGGCCCCTTTCTGGCTTCCGAAGAGAGCTGGAGAGACACTTCTGGAGAAGAGCCCCAAGCCTCAGCCTGATGTTGAGAAAGTTCAGGTGCGCGTGGTCCCTTTGGGAACCAGGCGAGGGCAGAGAGGGGACCTGCCCTGGTTCCTCTCATGGTTCCAGTTCAGCAACATAGTTTTTGTTTTTGTTTTAGCTCAACTGCTGAGCTATTGGGCACCTTGAAATCATCTCTCTACATTTTTTGATCCTCTTAAGGGGCTGTGTGTGAGGGCAGGAAGTGTCCCACAGCTTCTGGGGTTTGAAACAATGTCCAGGGCAGACGGTCCTTTCCTACCTAGCTTTAAAATCTATCAGGAAGGCAGCACTCTGCAGGGGAAAGGCCGTGCTCCGTTCCTGTCCGCAGGCCACCCCTGCCGCATTGGGCCTCCCCCGCGGTCAGGGAGAGCTCCATGAGGCTCTGATGATGTGGGTCACAGCTCTCAGCTGTGTGTTTCTCAGAGGGGCTCCTAGACCTCAGCCATCAGAATGCTCCATAGTTCTTGTAAGTAATGTTTGTGCCAGGTGGACCGAGTCGGGTCCCTGGGGCACTTCCAGCTGATTCCTTGTGCCCTCTGGGCGGAGAACCACTGTGCCTCTGCAGCCACGTGTACAAGTGGGCATTGTGGTTGGTACATTTGATGCAAGAGGTCCTAGGTTCAGATTTTAGGGCCTTAAGGAAGTCGGAGAAAGGAGGGAGGTGTGCAGGTGTTGAATACCAGATGCCCTGTCTTTTTAATTTACACTCAACCCAGTGTGCTGGAGGTTCTGCTGCTGGGTGCAGGGGGAGGACTGTCAGATTCGTAACTTGCTCACGATCCATCGTGCAGATCGTGCAGTTGAGTTGGTAGGTGGAGACCAGGCTTGACCCAAGTCTTCATTTTTTCCCCATTATGTCTGGGATCCCCATGTGGGAATGTTGAGTATCTCCTTGATCATGGCTGTGAAATAGAAGTACGATATGATCCACACATGTTAAGATTTTCTAGAAGCCACATTGAAAATGTAAAAAGAAGCAAGTGAAGTTAATTTTAACTACATATTTTCTTTAACCTAGTATATCTATAATATTTCAGTATTTAATCAGTATAAAAACTGTCAATGAGATATTTTACAGTCCTTATTTCTGTGCCAAGTCTTCAAAATCCAATGTGGGGTGTCACCTTCAAAGAACCTCTCAAACCCCACTAGCCACATTTCAAGGGCCTGGTGGCCGCGTGTGGCTGTGTCTGCCCATACGGGACAGCCCAGCTCTAGCATCTGTGGACTGGAGCGGTGTGTCCTGTCCTGCTGCCCAGGGTAGCCAGGGCTTTCTAAGTTACTGGTTTGTAAAGGCCACAGGATGAATCAAGGCTGGGTGGTCTGCATGAGTGTCACCTTAAGAGGGGGTATTATCCGTCCTCAATCTAGGGTACCAAGTGATTCTTCTGTGTCCGGAATGGAAATGACTGCACTCAAAGCAGTCACTGGGCCATTTCCCTGGGTTCTGTGGCTTTGTTCCACCCCCCTTTCAGGGACACTTGCATTCCAAGCACGTTCTCTGGGGGTGGGGTGGTGGTGTGATGGGAAAGGTGGGGGAATGTATGCCCCGAGGGCCCTTTTCCTCCCTTACTAAATAGAACTTCAGTTTCAATGGAAAAAAAGGACTGCTTATTTATCTGGATGTGATCTTGCATAAGGGGTGGGACCATTCCTTCTCTCGTGGCTGAGTCCTGTGTTCTCAGGAAAGGTAAGATGAAAAGAATCAAAATATTTAGGGGAGAACAGGATACTGTGTATACTTAAGCTGGGTTCTTTAACACTGGTTTGGTTTTAAAATTTATTTGCTGACTGAGTGGAAGAAATCTGGTCCTATAGTCCCGGGGTCCAAACCTCAGATGCCTCCGAGGTCCAGTAGGTGGCAGGCGATGGAGGGTGGGATATTCCAACTCTGATCTTAAGAATGTTCTTCGCTTCCACAAAGATCGTGGTCTCCCTTTTTCCTGGAAATACAGGACTCTCTTGATCTGTCATTTTCTTACTACAAGAACTATTTCTCTAAGAGAACGAGCAGTGTAAGCCTTGTGATAAATGGCAGTGACACTCATTTGATGTTTGGGGAGAAGGATCTGAGAGCCACGCCCTCTAAGGGGGTAAAGCTACCACCCAGCCCCATCCACCTGGTGTCCTTGAGGCCCAGTGTTACCAGATCTTGTTATTTTCAGAAGCCACACATCTAGAATATTTAAGAGGTAATAGCTTGACATTTTTTTCTTTTCTTTCTTTCTTTTTTTTTTTTTTAATTTAGAAATACAATTAAGGGGCGCCTGGGTGGCTCAATCAGTTAAGCATCTACCTTTAGCTTAGGTCATGATCCCAGCATCCTGGGATTGAGCCCTGCTTTGGGCTCCCTGTTCAGCAGAGAGCCTGCTTCTCCCTCTGCAGGCTGCTCCTCCTGCTTGTGAACTCTCGCCCTCTCTCTGACAAATAGATAAATAAAATCTTAAAAAAAAAAAGAAAAATACAGTTGAAGCCTGAACAACACAGCTTTGAACTACGTGGGTTTACTTAACCCAGATTATTTACAGTACTATAAATGTATTTTCAATTCTTAATAATAATCTTCTTAACATTTTCTTTAGCTTTATTGTAAGAATATAGTATATAATACATACAACAAAATACATGCTAACTGGTGATGTTATCGGTCAGGCTTCTGGTCAACAAGAAGTTATACGTGGATTTTTGACTGAGCGGGAGGTAGATGTCCCTAGTCCGTGTTATTTAAGGGTCGGCTGTAGTTACAGATTCACAGGAAGTTGTTTTTAAAAAAAATGTCCAGGGGTTCCTGTGTGTCCTCTCAGCTTTGGCCAATGGTAACACCTCACATAATTATAGTACAGCATCAGAACCAGGAAGTGGATACTGTTGCCATCCACAGCCCTACGTAGCTGTCACTAGGTCAGTTTATGTGTGTGTGCGTGTGCGTGCATGTGCATGTTCTGTGCAGCTTCATCAAGTGCCGATTTGTAGCCACCTCCACAGAGAAAGTCTCTGGCTTTTCAGTTCTGTGGAAACATCAACAATTCTGTTTACTGAAGTCTGAAGTGCCTGCTGTAGGCCTGGGGTGGCCTTGCTGAGCCTCCTGTTTTCAACCTCTGTTCTAGTCTCTCTATTTCATTTTATTTAAAGATTTTATTTATTTATTTGACAGAGAGAAACACAGCCAGAGAGGGAACACAAACAGAGGGACTGAGATAGGGAGAAGCAGGCTTCCCGTCAAGCAGGGAGCCGATGAGGGACTCGATCCCGGGTCTCCGGGATCATGACCTGAGCCAAAAGTAGTTGCTTAACCAACTGAGCCACCCAGGCGCCCCTCTCTTTCTCTTTTAATTCACATAAGATTTCTGTAACACAATTCACTACTTTAATCCTTTTAAAGTATTTAATTCAGTATTTTTTCAGTATATTGACGATATCGTACAACTATTACCACTACCTAATCCAGAACATTTTGATCACCCCCAAAGAAACTTGTGCCCATTAGCATTCGCCATGATGAAGTCCTGCCCTAGGATATGTTTGGGGGGCTCTCAGCCCTGTTTCCATCGGCCTGCCTCCACCCCCTGAATCACCCATGTAGCAGTGACCTGAGCCTTTGCTTTGTGCCGGGAACTCTTGTGGTGACAGGTCAGGCAAGAATCCTGCCGGGAGGAAGCAAGGGTAAGGAAGGTAATTACAGACTGGGTCGATTACTGAGAATGTAGCCTTTGCTGGTGGGACTAAGATTAGGCAGTCAGGGCTGTCCTGACTCAAGAGGTGATAGTGGATCTGAGTTCCCCGTGGTGAGAACACCCCAACCATGGCAAGAGACAGGGAAGGAGCTTCACAGGCAGAGAGAACAGCAAATACCAAGACCCTAGAGGGAAGGAGCCTACTCTGGGCTTTGTCAAGATTTTCTTGGGGTGGGAGGAGGAACTCAAATCAGAACAGGTGTTTTGTGGAGGTATCCTGTCTCAGGAGTGGAGGGGAAGCGGGGAAGGAATCTTTGTGAGGAAGAAAACCATATCCCAGTGGAAGAAGTTATGAAGTCACTCATACTTAAATGATTCATTTAAAGTAGGCGTACTTTTTTTTTTAAATGGAGCTAAAAATTATTTTGCTATTTTTCAACTAATTTGATTCTATTTTATGAGCTTTGTGTCGTTCACAGAACATGGAACTTAGTGCTTCATTCTGCTTCCTCCTTAATCTAAAGTAGGTGGGAGTGCTTTAAAAAGTTCCTCCAAACCCACATTCCTCTGCCAATGGGCGTAGAGGAGGAGAGCTGGGGAAGGGAACCAGAGGCCTGTTGGAGCTTCCTTGGCGTTGACTATCTGGGCATGGATTTGTTCTGGAAAATAGAGAAGTGCTTTCTGCGGTGCGGGGGGGGGGCGGGAGGGGAGGAGTTCATATTAGAGAATCATCTTAAACAAAAAAGAAGATGGTTGTTTTGATTTGATTTCTTCCCAAGTTGGTCAACCTCAAGGCCAGTTGGGATTTTCTTTAATTCTAGGCTAGCTTTATGAACAGAGTTCTTCTGAGCCCACTAGATTACTGGGCTAGTTAGTGGGTGCCTACATTGCAGAGGCTACTGACAAGCCTGAATAGTTAGGGGATAAATTGGCTTGATCATCCTTCAGCTGGGAGATAAGAAATTTGAGGTATATCATGAGGGAATCTGGAGGTTTAAAAGCATTATATTGGTATACGGTGATCAGCTGGGCAAACAAGCAAAAGACTCCTTAAAAGGTAAACAACCAAAGAGGTAATCATGAATTGGTGCTTCATGCTATGAAGGAGAGGTACATAGTGCTCGGAAGACCTGCAGCCCCAGAGGCTCCCTTTGGACCAGACCTGCTTGGATGGTCTAGATTGGAAGGAATGAAGGTGGCTATGTGATTTTCACAACACAAAGCATTGTTCTATATTCTTGGGGTAGGGTAGAGAAGTGGACATAAATGAGAGAGGCAATGGTTCTAGGTGTTTGGTGGTTGATGTCTTTTGGAGGGATGAGTCAAAGAAATGTCTTGTTTTAGGCAAGGACATAATGATATTGCAGGAAACAATGCATTGCCTAAAAATTGGTGACCCCCAGAAGGGGCAGATTAGTATCTTGAGCTTTTCCTCCATTTTCTGTCCCATCTATAGTCTTCCAAATTTGCATTATGGCTCATGTAGAGGACCCCTCGGTTGATGAGGTTGTGTAAGAGTGTCCTCCTTCTGCAGAAAGATACTATGGGTTGCTGCTGGGCCTTCAATCAGGAAGGCTGAGGTGCTTGGTTATCTGAAGGTCATCTTGTAGCATTTGGTGATGTCAGAAAAGAGATCTTTTGGCCCATTCACGGAACCAGCTTATTCCCGTGTGTCATCTTTGTGGTGCACAGCATTTACTTTGTCATTCTTGGCTGGAGATGGCTCAGGCTATCAGTTAACCACAGAGTGGAAATCTGGAAAGAGAAGCGCTCAGCTGGTGTGGAAGGTTGCGAGGCATTGCATTGATCTTCAGTGTCTTGCCCTTTGGTGGGCAGGAAGGACTTGAGGCAGAGTACTTTGTGACTAAGAGCTGTTCCTCGAAGGCCGCCTTGGGGACTGGATGTCCCAGACCCTTTGCCCTGCAGGGTAACGCTGCATAGGTAGGAGAGCTCTGCTCTGCTGAGACTGGACAGCTCCAGTAGTTACCTGGAGGCAGTGGTGCTGGGTCACGGTATACAGGGACTGAGGCAGAGGGGTCTGCCTTCACAGCCTGTTGGTGTTCTACATTTAGGAACTTAGAATAAAATGAATTAAGTGATGGTTCTCCTAGAGTGACGTAGGGAGTGAGCAAACACACTAAGAATGTGTGATGCCCCCAGAGTCTGGAAATTTGCTTCCTGCCTGGAGGATGCTGAGTTAATGACATCGAGGAGATTTTTCTGGAGCTCCTGAAGCCTCTGAGTGAAAGATGCTTTTTCCCAAATGACTAGGAGTCTGGGCGTCAGAATCACCTGAACAATGGCTAGGCCTCCAAATCTGATTTAATGAGTTGGGGGCCCAGGAATTCTTTTTTTTTTTTTTAAACAAATCTTGGTGATTCTGTCAGCCAGATTTGGGAGCCTGCCCATCAGTGACAGATCGAGGGAAGTTCTTCCAACTCTTGGGGTGAATTTTGCCTCCTTGTTTGCTCCTCTTGGCCTCAAACCTGAGCAACCCTAACCATGCCCACGGATTTGGTCTTCACTCCTCTTTATGTCCCTTTCCAGAATGTGTCTTTTGGGCTGCTGCCCTCTGGCTTTGCTTCCCTAGCCCATCCCTGAAGAATGGGAGAACTCCACCTGGGGTTTGATGGGCAGATATTCTGGGACATTTTTTCATAAAACTTCGTGCTTGAGGCTTGACTGCATAGTAGATTCTGGCCGTAGAAATCCATGCCTTAAGGTAGATACAGCATGGTCTTGTGACTGGCACAGGACAGAAAAAAATATCAGCTGTCTTCTCAGAGTCATGATTGAAGTACTAAAAATATACAAGGGTCAGTATTTCTACTTCCATGTTTCTTGGGCCCGGCAGACTCTGGGACAGCATTGGTTGCCCCAAGGGAGTCCCAGGTGGGCATTGCTGGGAATCAGTGCTGTTATGGGCACTCGGCGAGACACATGTCCTAGTGTGTACATGACCTCTCAGCAGATGTTGGGTCAGGTGGCAAGGGCACTTTTTAAAAAGATGTATGAATGAGGTGTGGGGGAGAGGAGGTGTTGGGGAAGAGGGAGGAGAGAGAGAGCCTCAAGCAGACTCCCCACGGAATGCGGAGCCTGACATGGGGCTTGATCTCACTACCCTGAGATTGTGACCACCTGAGCTGAGCTGAAACTGGGAGACACTCAGCTGGCTGAGCCACCCCAGCACCCCCAGGTGGCACGGGCTTTTACCCCCGACAAGGTCCCCCGTGGCCTGTGATTCCCACCTTCTCCTCTCTTTCCCCCCTCCGCCTGCTCCACCCCCCTCCCTGCTTTAGGATTTCCTCCGCGTCTGTCCTTGCTGGGAAGTGTCTGTCTCCCTCAGCTGCACCGGGAGCCCCAGCTCCGTGCCCCTGAAGCCCGGTGCCTTCCCAGGTCTTTAGGTTGGTCCATTGTGTCAGAACTCTTTTCGAGCGTCGGATCTGCCTGTTCCCTTGACAGCAACGTAAGGGCAAGGACTGGATCTGGTTGATTTGTGTTTCCATCGCCTTGCACACTGCCTGGCATGTCATTGGGTTCAGTAAATGTGTGTTGAGTGATCAATGAATCAGTACGTTCTTTGAGGGGATGATAGAAATAACTCCTTATAAGATCTTACAGTTGAACATTGTTTATTAAGCCTTGTACCTCTATATAAGCTTATTTGTGGCCTTGTATTCAAAATGCATATTAAGGGACTTTTTTCTAGCATAAAGAGTATTTCAGATAGTTGGGACATTAACTGAGCACTTTTTTTTTTTAAGTGAGCACTTTTGAAGTAATAGGTGAATACTTACCAAAAATACCTTTATGAAAAATTCTTTTTGTACTTAGAGGCTAAACTTTTTTTTTTTTTTTAATTTTTTTAAAGATTTTGTTTATTTAGGAGAGAGAGCAAGCCCAAGTCGGGCGCAGAGGGAGAGGGAGAAGCAGGCTCTCTGTTGAGCAGGGAGCCTGATGCAGGGCTTGATCTCAGGACCATGGGATCACAAGCTGAGCTGAGGGCAGACACTTAACCGACTGAGCCCCCCAGGCACCCAAGGATCAACGTTCTTGAGAATGTCACACTAGGAAGTGAACCCTTGGAAACCTGATGGGATTAACTTTTGTTTGTCAAAGACTAAGAGAGTGTGGAAGCTTTTCAGTAGAGTGGGTTGGATACTTCAACTCTATCTCCTTGACTTTAGTGTTAGCTTTGAAAGACCCATACACACACACCTGTGTATATAAAATATTTTTTTGTTTTACACAGAAGACCACCATGTGGTGGCACAAAGTGGAAGAGTCTTGAATTGGCAGTCAAGGACGTAGGTTCTAGAATTAGCTCTGCTTCTAACTTGGGGCGGCAGGTAGGCACGTCAGTTCCCTTCTTGTGCTTCTATAACATGGAGGTGTTGTGCTTGTTCAGGGATTTCACATGCCTGCCAGAGTGCAGGACTAACTGGAGTTGCTGATGTGCTGTACCATATTTTTCCTTTTGGAACTCTGCCCCTTTTTCTTTTACGTTC
Source organism: Spilogale gracilis (assembly GCA_004023965.1). Taxonomy (NCBI): domain Eukaryota; kingdom Metazoa; phylum Chordata; class Mammalia; order Carnivora; family Mephitidae; genus Spilogale; species Spilogale gracilis. Next base: position 161,490 of record PITA01001338.1, read on the forward strand.
CCACTTTTATTTCGTCTCTCTCTCTCTCTCTCTCTCTCTCTCACACACACACACACACACACACACACACACACACACACGACCAAAAAACCCAGTAATACAAGGGCAGTGATAGCCACAGTTCTCTCTGTGGTGAGACATTAGGGAGTGGTAGGGACTGTGGCTTCTGGAGTAGCCAAGCCTGCCTATGAAAGGCAGCTGATCATTTTTAGGCGTATGTGTGGGCCATGTTGACTGATTTTATTGTAGTTTTAAGAGAACTTAGAGGTCGGGGTTTTTATGTGACCTCTCTGATTTTTAACTTTTGGCTCAAATTTTCTAAACCTAAATTGCAGATCGATTGTAATACTGCTACAGGCTAGATGTAGTCTGCTGGGCTTTTAGTTTGTGATCCCTGTTATAGATGATTTCTAAAGCTTCTTTCTGCCCCAGGTCCATTGATTCTAGTGGGAACCATTTCAGCTGGTGAACTAAAGATTCTTGTTCCGGTTGGGGAAGTCAGGGTGAGAAGGGAGTGGGGCTGGAAGAGGAGGATGGGGCTTCAGCCTAAAAAGGTTGCCTGGCGATTGGTGTTCTGGCTGGCCTCCTTGGGGAGAGGTCACAGAGTGCCTGATTCATAATGTGTTTTGTATGTTTGTCATTGCAGGATCTGGCATTTTTTGGACAAGTTTGTGAAACGTTCTCTCTGCCCAGAGCTCAGGACCAATGCATCCCACCACCTTAAACCACTGGTAAATACACGTTTTATTTTGTTTCTTTTTTTAAAATTTTTTCTTTTCTTTCTTTTCCTTCTTTCCTTCCTTCTTTCTTTCCTTCCATCCAGCCATCCTTCATTTTTTGAGAGACAGTGAGCGCTAGCACATGCAGGAACAGAGGGAAGGGCAGAGGGAGAGGGAGAGAGAATCTTAAGCAGGCTCCATGTGTTGTATGGAGCCTGACCTGGGGCTCGATCCCACGACCCTAAGGTCATAACCTGAGCAGAAATCAAGAGTTGGATACTTAACTGACTCAGCCCCCCAGGCACCTCTGTTTTATTTCTTCTGCTGTAACAAAAATAAATATTTTGGGTGGATTGTAGAATGTGATTTTCAGAGAAGCACGCTGTCCATACAGTTCTAGGAGGAACACTGGGCTAGGTCAAGTCATATCTAGGTTCTGGTACCTACTGGGTTCTGCCACTGTCGCTGTGGGAGATCAGGTGAATTGTTTGACCTCTCTGGGTCCTGGACCGAGAAGTTATTCTGGCCTTGCCAAAAGAGATTATATATCTGAGAACGCTTCATACAGAATAAAGTGCTGCAAAATATAAAGTAATTCTGTTTAGCTTTGAGATGTAGAGTTGGCTAGTTGCAAGCTCACAAATTAAAATGTGAACACATATATTAGAAACACAGATTTTAAATACCTATTTTCTGAGTCTTCCAGAGCATTTTTCCTTTTATTCCCCTTCCTACCACTGCTGCAGCTGCCCTTTTCTTGAAAAACTGAATTAACTACATTTCCCAATTACCTTCATTTTTGTTTGAGATCAGATAATTTCCGTGAACAAATGTTCTTCTTTTTTTCCAAAAGAAACTTAATTGCTCATCACAGCAGGTAAGTGTCTTGCTTCTGTGGCAGTGGAAAGGGGCAGAGATCTGTCCTTTATGGCTGCACGTCACTGAGGATGCTCTGGAGCGTGGTGTCTAGTGATGCTGAGGGGCTCGTGAACCCCAGGAGGGGAAGGACCACCGTGAGCCAAGGAGGCAGTAGGACCTGTGTGCCTGGATTCCCACCACTCTTCGTTGGGAAAAGCTGACTTGTTTGCTGACTGACTGGTCAGCTGCCACCGTGTGGACCAGGTGCTCGGATGACCCAGTGAGACAAGTCCCAGTGGCATGGCCACATGCGGAGCTGACTGAGTGCTGGAGGGGTGTGCAGGGGGGACAGGCAGTTAGGATAGGCAGGCAGGCCCAGGGTTAGAGACCCAACTCAGGCGTGGGACACTGACCAGATTGCTGTGTCTAAAGGGTCACAGTGGACGTTCTGGGTCCCATAGCCAGAGTCCCATCTGGTGGGCAAGAAGAGCTCCATGGTGGGCGTCCTCAGAGAAGCAGATGGTCTCAGGTGGGTGGGACACCACCCATTCAGCAAATATGTGTTAATGCTTACTGCATGCCAAGGCGCTACTCTGAGCATCGGAGGTTCAAGGGTCTAAAGGCAGACTGTGTCCATGTTTTCCGAGCTTAGATTTAAGTAGGGTGGCAAATAATGCGTGCTCCACGAGGGCAAAGATCTTTGCTTATCTTGTTCCCTTGATATCCCCAGCCCTTAGAAGGGCACCTTGGGTGGCACCTGGGTGGCTCAGTTGGTTAAGCAACTGCCTTCGGCTCAGGTCATGATCCCGGAGACCCGAGATCGAGCCCCACATCAGGCTCCCTGCTCGGCGGGAAGCCTGCTTCTCCCTCTCTCACATCCCCTGCTTGTGTTCCCTCTCTGGCTGTGTTTCTCTCTGTCAAATAAATAAAATCTTTTTTTTAAAAAAAAAAAGCATCTTGCTTGCAAACATGATGGGTGCTCACTAAAAATTATTTAATGAAGAAAGTAAATCACTAAATATTAATTTCAGGTAGTAATAAGAGCCATGGGGGGAGAAAAAACAATGAGGGGGCGGAGAGACTGTTTTTGAAAGAGTGGGCTGAGAAGATTTGCTTCTGTGCATGGGAGAGAGTGGGGAGAAATTCCATGCAGAGATCTGAATGGAGTGAAGGAATCTTGGGGGAAGTGTGTAGGCAGAAGGAACAGCAAGCAGAAAGGCCTTTGACGTAAGCTGAGCTTGGCGTGATAGAGGAACAGAAGGGCAGCCAGTTTGGCTGGCGTTGAGCTGGAAGATAGGTATGGGGAGAGGGATATAAAATGAGATCAGTGGTAGGTGGGAGCCAGATCTTGTAGGCCATGCTAAGGAGAGTGTGACTGGACACTACTGGAGAGATGGAGTAGTCATCTTTGTGCTTCACAATTATTTCTCTGGGTCCTGAGTAGAGAATAGACTCTGGGGGCAAGAGTAGAATCAGTGTAACCGGAAGGGTTCCAAGCAGGTGATATAGGCACGACTTGGATTCTAGAATGATGTGAGCTGGTCAAGCTCTGGATAGATTTTGAAGGTTGTGCCTGCTGGATTGGGGGTGTGGTATGAGCAGAGAGAGTCAAGGATAACCGTAGTGTTTTTGACTGGGTGAATGATGTTGCTGTTTACTGAGATGAAGAACAAAGAAGTATGTGTGGCAGGGAACCCTGAACCCCCCGAGGGTTCAGTTTGGACATGTTAAATTTGAGGTGCCCATTTGGTATTCTGGAGATCTAGAGTTGGCTGGGCCTGGAGAGGGTATCTTTGAGAGTCATCAGCACGTACATGGTATTTAAAAGCTATGAGACTGAGATTACTTAGGTAGAGAAAGGAGGACTAAGTTGGTTTTGGACAGAGAAAGAGAGGCAGAGGGTGGGTTTTCCATATAAAATCCCTAAGAAATGAATGAAGACACATGCTAATGAATATGGTGTGATTTCATGTAATAAGAATATGAATTATTCAAATGAGATAATGATATAAAAGTAGTAAAGCCTCACCTTATATAAAAAACTTTGAAATACCCAAATTAAGAGAATTAGTTTTAGAGTTGCATAATTTTAAATCAGGTCGGCTGAATGAATTATAAACTGCATTTATGCAATTGGCACATGGCTGTGCCTTTGGCTGGCAAGCAGAAGGTTCCAGCTTCTTTTGCCCTTGATAGCCTGTAAGCTATGCTGTTCTTTATTTGTACTAGAACTTCTGCAAGCCATATTGATGACTAAGTTTAATTCACTGTTAATACATTTTGTTTTTTTGTCCTAAAATCATACCATCCAAAAGTTCATTATTTATCATCATTATTGTTATTTTTAGAGAGGGAGGGTGGTGCAGAGGAGAAGAGAGAGAGAGAGAAAGAGAGAATCTTAAGCAGTTGGAGCCTGATACGGGACTTGATCTCATAACCCTGAGATCGTGACCTGAGCCAAAATCAAGAGCTGGACATTAAACTGACTGAGCCACCCAAGCGCCCCAAAAGGTCATTAAATGAAGGCTGACTAAAGTGAAAAATAGTGCATGGACGTCGTTGGTTGTGTGATCAAAGTTGGATATGATCACATTGTGTGCAAAAGCCAAACACCTTTTTTTGGTTTGTAGAACCACAACAGAGGAAATATTTAGACCGTCTCTGAAATAATCAAGGATAAATGTTATAATATAAAAAGCAGCAAAAACCTACCATGATGGTTGTCTGAGAGAGATGCATTTCAGGTAGTGCCCGTATCCCTCAATTGCCAGTGACTGACAGGAGGAAATCTGTTCCGAATCCTACACGTTTTCATCTGTTGGTAGGCTTTGGGCACAAAATGCAGCCACTCCGTATTGTTTTTGTCCGTTTCTTAGAGAAGTCACCCCATTGAGCTTCCTGCACATTCTCATTGGGTTTCTCAGTTTCTCCATTTTCACACTACCTGATGAGTTTCTTCAGTCTTGTTATCTCGAGGCCCCAAAGACATTTTTGCCACCTTCTTGAAATTGCCACTGGAAGTTGGCCCCCTCCCTCCCCGTGACCCCGGATTTCCTCTGGAGATCAGTGCAGGAAGGACAGGCAGGCAGGCCTGGGGTTAGAGACCCCCGCGAGCCCCTCGGCTCAGCTCTCCCCGGAGACTTTTCAGGATCTTTTAGGAATCCCTTCTTTGAGGACACTATCACCTCTTCCCCAGGCCTGGTCTTCTCATGACTTTTGTGGACATGACAGAAGAATAGGAAACCCATGCTGCTGTTGAGGGCAGTGTGATAAGCAACTTTCTAGAATGTGCTGTTTCAAATCTCGTGGGCACTGGGCATCCCTACCTTGCATTTCCATGACTGAAGGTATTCTCACTGGGTCTTCTGGAGCATTTAAGATGCATTGGTTGATTATGGAGCATTCTCTGTGGCAAAAGGAGGTTTCAGTGGGGTGGTACTCATGATAATTGGCACCAACCTGGGTTTTAATTTGTCTTTTCTCATAGAGTGGAACTTAAATATGATTAAAAAGAATGACATTTACTGCTAATCATGGGAGGAGAACTTCTCTCTGATTCCTTCTCAGTAAGTGCTTTTAGGAATAAAAAAAAAAAAAAAAAAAAAAAAAAAAAAAAAAGCTGGTGCCTTCTCATGTCCCCAGAGACTGAGTGGTCAGGCATTAAAAAAAAAAAAGGGTGGTATCCTCAAGTTGAAAAGCAAAACAGTGCCTCAGTGCTGGTACATATGTGGACCATCTCATGAGGAGATGCTAGAGAGGAGTAGCATTTTGAGTTTGAGGAGGGCAATGGTATGGGAAGGATGCTTACATTTCATTCTATACCCTTTCATACTTTAAAAAAAAAAAAGGTCCAAAGTGGAGTGACTTGTGCTAAAGCCCATATCCCCAAACCAAGACTTAATACCTAGACTAAATATGTAACCTTTAACAGTCAATCTGGAATTACCTGGTCAGCACTAGTGAGGAGGGAATCTGCCTGATAGACTCCCACCTTCCCCCAAAGGAAGGTGACCTTGCCTGGAGCGGTCCCTTCTTTGCTAGAATAACTTCTTTGCCCCACCTGCGTCTGTCTATAAACATCTTCCATTTTGTATAGCTCTTCAGAGTTCCTTGCTCCTAGATGGGAGGCCGTCTGATTCGTGACTCAGTGGATCAAACCAATAAGATCTTTGAATGTACTCCGTTGTGTTTTTAACAACTTCTAGTTTTTTGGGGTATTATGTTTATATATTAGCTTTTTTTTTTTTTAATTATTTTATTTATGTATTTGGCACAGAGAGAGACACAGCGAGAGAGGGAACACAAGCAGGGGGAATGGGAGGAGAAGCAGGCTTTCCGCTGAGCAGGGAGCCTGACGTAGGGCTTAATCCCAGGACCCTGGGACCATGACTTGAGCTGAAGACAGATGCTTAATGACTGAACCACCCAGATGTCCCTGTGTATTAGCTTTAAGGAGGGTGATAAGTATTCCTTTTAGCCTTTAATACACCATCTAGAAATAGAAAGCTTATAGTTCCTTCATTACTTGGTTTTCTACGTGCTCTTGCTCGATGTGTATTTTGATTGAAGACCTTACCTATTGAATATCCACTGCCTTTATTTGTTTCAAGGCTCCCTGTTCTTTAGCAGGTTGGGCCTAGGCTTCTTCAACTTGAATTTCAAATTTTTGCATTTATTTTGCATATATCAGTCAGTCCAATTGCTTTCTTTCCTTCTTCCTTCCCTTCTTTCAGGACTTAAGGCTGTTTCTGGCTTATATTTGATTCCGCAGCTTTAGACAAAATGTGTATTTGAGATGAGGCGGTGGGCTCGCGGTGAGTTGAACCACAAATTGCTGCTGTTTGAATCGGACATCTCTTTGCTGCCCTTTGAAGCAAAGTATTGTTGCATTGTGGAATAAGATGTGGGATTTGGAACCCAGTGGTTGATAGTTTCTAACCCCAGAGCTCAGTCCAATTTAAAAGTAGACCAAACTCATTTTCCTTAGGAATCTCAGCTACTGCAGGGGAATGCACAATGTGGAATCTGCATGAGTTGTCACCTCTCCGTAAGTGACTGGAATTCAGGGTCAAAGAGCAACGCTGCAGGTGCCACGGTGCTGTGGGGCCTGTCGGAGGCCGCCCCCACAGGGCTCGCTGTCGTGGACTATTTCCCTGGGCTTGCTCTGTTGGTTTGTGTCCCAGAGTTTTGTATGGCCACTTTCCCGCCCAACTTATCGTGTCCTGCAAAGACATGCTATTCGTTTCTGGCAGCAGTGACGTTTTTGAGGTGTTGGTATTCCTCCAGGAGATTTACACTTTTGATTTTGTGCTTTTCAAACGGGAAGTTTTATCACGTTTGTCGGTCGCATGTAAAAACAAGATATTTTTCTCCGTTTCCATCCAGTGACCACAAATAGAGAGTGAGTAACCTCTTTTGCCTTTCTTTTTCAACTCCCTGGTTTGGGGAAGTAAACATTAGGTCGTACTTGTGGCCGTCTCTAAAAGCGGGAGCTCGTCATCAGAAATCATTCTGATTGCTCGAGTGACTAATTTAGACAAGCACCATCTGATACCTACCTCCCAGTGCTGTGCCCTCATCCTGCAGTCTCCTTATCTATGTGGAGATGACTCACTCTGTTTTCCTCACTCAAAGAGATTTTCCCTGGTTTGCTGATTATGGCAGTGATTAAATAAGAAATGGCTCCTACAGAGGTATGCTGGTAAAAATAACTGCTTGTGCTCGAATCTGCACAATTGAACTTTTACTATTATAATTAGTTAGGTATTGTTTCTTAGATTTATTTGGGAAAGGGGTTAGGAACCCCTCTAAGGTACATAGGCACACGCCCAATACGCATAGATAATACGTTCGCATTTTTGGAGGTGACACGCCTCCACCCAGTTGTCATGCCTTCTTGCTTAGTCACAGAAACCATTAACCTATCCTTATACAAGTGGCTCTGAGTGACAGGTTACCTGCCCTGCACAGCATTTCTGTTGGAGAAAGGTTAGGGAAGCTACCTCTGTTCAAAACAGCCTAACCGCAGTGAAATTTGCCACTGCCAGAATTGTCCCAACGTGGACTCAAAAGCTGGAAATACTCTTCTATTTTAATTGGGGGGGGGGGGAGGAAAGAGCTACCTTTACCTTTTTTGCTTTCCGGCAGCTAATCTCACGTTTTTCTCAAGTTCATTTATTCCCTTCTCCTGCCTCCCTAGAGTTCCACGGAAAAGTTATTAACACAGGAATACAGGTTTGAAAAAAAGATCAAGAGATCAGCCTTCATTTCCCAACAAAGCTTGTGTTTCTAGGTGTTGCGTTTGTTCCCAGAGTTGCTTGTGTCTCTGACATTGTTGTGGCACGTTGTAAACTAGCTGCCTACAAAACACCAGTTTTAAGTTTTATGAAGTAAGTGTCCAGAATTTTAAGTCAGGAGATTTCACATAATTTAGTGTCTAACTCCTCTTGACAATTAGAATATGTTGCAGGATTGAGCCATGTTCTTGCATGGGAGTGGCGTGGGCTAGAGTGAGAACCAGTGGTTGTTGCCCCCACCCCCACCCCAGGGGTGGGGGAGGCGTTTGGGTCCCAGTTTGCTGTAGTCCCCACACCACCCACTTGTCACTTGCTTGGCCCGCTCAGGCTTTTGGTTTCATAACCCATGACCTAGAGTGTCCGTTTAAAACCTTATCTTGAAAGATCAGGGGATCAGCAAAACATCATTTTGGTATCCTCCTTTATAAGTAATGGAAACCAAATTTAAAATGACAGGGAGAAAAATACTGGCAACAGTGGAATAGTGAAACAAGTATTTTTCCCTTAAAGAGATTTGTGCGTTTTTAAAGGAGCGGAAGGAAAGAAAGCAATAATGTAATTTTTTGGAGCATTCTTTACAAATATCAAGTCATTATATTAGTTCTGAAACATATCATGTACTCTGCATAATATGGTTTGCTCATAAAATTGCCATGTTGGGAACATTTATACAAATAGAATTATATTTTTTCTTTAATAGTTCCCCTTTCCCCCCCTTCTTTCAAATAGAACTGAACAACTGAACTTGAAGGAACAGAACATTTTTTTAAGGGTTTTTTCCCCCCTCCTTTTTACAGTAAGACCAAAACTTAAACCTGGATGACAGAAGTCACCTTTTTTTTTTCCCCTTCTACTAATATTTTATTTTATTATTTTTTTTATTGTTACTTAAATTTTTTTTCCCAGTGTTCCAAGATTCATTCCCTGTTCCCCACACCCAGTACCCACCACCAGGCTCTCCCATCCCTCCACCCCCCTCCCAGAAGTCACCATTTTCATGAAACACAGTTGTTAGTTTTTGAGCCCTTCCATAGTAACTTCACACAAACATGACCAAGCCAACAAGCCGACCTAAAACTTGAATAAGCATGTGAATTTTATCAAAAGCATTCCCATTTTATGAGATTTGTGATGGACAGTTTGTGTCTTCTAATGATGCCCCCTTTCCTGTTAAAATTATACTCGTAAGCTTCTTGTAAACAAAATGCTAGTCAGAATGCAGACAGCACCCTGTCCTTCAGTTTCTGGGTTAAAAGTGTGAGCCCATCACCGAGGAGCCCAGTCTCCTCGCCCCCGCCACCTGCAGGCCCTGACTCGCCACCTACCTTCCCGCCCTGGCCTTCATCTGTTTCTTGCATTAAATGAGATCATATCTGGGTTCCCCTCAAAGGCTAGAACTCTGTTGTATGTCCTATGTCACTCACTTCTGGGCATGCGTTTTGGGAAACCCTGGTGTGCTGGCCACATAAGTCCCGTGGGGTCAGAAGAGCAGCATCTCAGTGGAGAAGGTTCCTCATGTCGTGAGGAATTCCTCATGCTTGCTTCTACTGTGCATGGAGGAGGTAGGTGTCATGAGATTCGTACTCAATAAGCTCGTGGCACAACCCTGCACTCGCCGCGCTCGCCGCCCTGGGAGATAACTTGGTACTTCTGCTTAGGGATGGGGCAGAGGTGAACTAGGAGGAGAGATTTCTACCTTCTTGGCATTCTGTAGACTATTTCTGATGATGGGTGCTCCCGGGTCTGTAAGTGGACTCCTCTTCACTGGCTGGACGGTCTTCATGCTTGGATTTGTGGTCCTGGTCACACTTCTTCTTTCTGCCTTCATGGCAGGTCTAACACCCGTTAACATACCATCACTTGGCCACTGTGTGGCAAAACTGTTGACTGGAACCAAAAAATAAAGGGCAGACAGGGAGGCTTTCACAGAGGAAATAGGACATGTTCTAGAACGTGCTCAGCGCAGGATGGTGTCCTGGAGGTCGCTGTGGGTGTTTTGTGGTGGGCCTGTGTCTGCAGCTGGCTGAGGGCGTGATCGCTTCTTTTCCTCGTCTGACAGCTTCCAGTGGCTTGTAGGGCGGGGAAAGAAATCGATACACACCCATACATGTGCCGTATGTAATATACATTAAATGTGTTGTGCATGCATTTCATATTAAGTGTATTGGCGTACTTCAGGAATTTTATTTCAGAACTAAATGGTGCTTCGGTGATTCTGTGCTGCTTGGGTCGGCTGTGTGTGTTGGAGGAACTAGAGTCTAGGCTTGCAAGGGCCTTGGGATTGTTTTAAAAGGCTCTCGGCAAATTCCAGGCTGCATTCTTGGTTCACGTGCCTGAAGATACTGTGGATTTTGCAACTCTTGAGATTGTCTCTTCAACATCAGATCCACTGGTTTGTTGACTCCGACAGCTACGGAATGGCTCCTACTTGTGCACTTCTTTTTGGTGCATGAGGTGTGTCCCTGGACCTTATTCTCCTCACCTGAGCTTGCTTCAGAGTCTGGCCAGGAGCGTGGGCGACAGCCTGCGTTGCTCGAGGGCTACGATTTTTGTATCTTAATGGAGTCTTTTTACTTTCTTTCATACTTGTGAGCAGATATTACCCACCCCGCCCCAGCGTAGCTTGAGGTATTTAGGAAGGAACTTGGGACAGGTGGACAGAAGGGTTGCCACAGGAGCTGGGCTTGGACAGTTGTGTCCAGGAACAGAGGTGGTAGGAGTCCTCTACTGAGCCCGAGTGGGGTGGGTGGGAGGTGCTTGTGGCTCTGAGGAAGACGGAAACTATTTGGAACAGCTGCCATGGGCTGGGCACTAGGGGCTGAGCAAGAGCTGAGAGCCAAGCCTGTGGGTGCCTGGGAGGAAGCTGTCGTGGACAGCAGGTGTGGCCTGGCTGTGTGACGGGGGATAAAGGGAGAGGCTGGGGGTGGGGGGCAGGTACAGAGTGGACGGTTGTGTGATGGTTGACCTAGTGTAGGCATACAGCCACCCTGACAGTGTGGCCACACAGGGAGCTGCTGAGGTGGACAGCAAGGAGGTTGAGGGGGTCTGGGGGTGCTGGGCGATAGCTCTTCTTAGCATGGCTCGTAAGCCCTTTAGCTCTGAACTCCTCCCACCGCGCATGCCCCGTTGGGCCATTCCTGGGGGCTTTTATGCATATTATTCCCTTTACCCATTCTTCCCTCCTACAAACGCTGGCCCAGGCGTCACTGCTGGGAAACTTCCTGCTTTCCTGCTTGCACTCTGCTCCTTCTGTGCTGGGTCAGCTGACCCTGTGCCCCATCCGCCTGTTTCTCCCAGGGCCCCGCGCAGACTTGTTTGCAGGCTGCTGGCATCTGTGCATTGACGGCCCATTGAGTACAGGGCTGTCCTCGTCTCTAGGTGTACAGAACGTGTTCAGTAAAGGTTTGCTGAATGGAGGCCTAACTGCTGTGTTGCAGTATTACTTTATAACGGAATATTAGATTTGGAAGAAAACTACAAGATCAGCAGGCCCAAAAAGAACTATTTATAGTTCATGGAGGGCTGAACTCAGAGAGGTTGAGTACCTGACCCGATGTTGCACAGCTTGCTCAAGGCAGAGCGAGGACTCACATTCACCTTCTCTGACTCCAGATGTCCCGTTGTTTGTACTAGATCACAAGAGCCTCCGACTGTGTCTGCGTGTGAAGAGGGCGAGCCTCTGCTGAGTGCGTGGTTGCCGCCTCACGTCTCCATTCGCAGGGGTGTGTTATCTCATGTTTCTCGCTGGGAGGAAAACCGTGTCCTGACAACCCGAGGCGCTTTTCCTCTGCATCGTGCCAGGTTTACAACAGCCCTTACCTCACTGCTTCCCCTTCCCTTTCCGGGTTTGTCCTAGTTTATCTTTGGTCAGGGCGAGCATCAGCAACTGTTTCTAAGTAAATAGAGGAACTTCAGATTGAGAGTTGGTGGTGTCCAGTGTTCAGTGCTTTGGGCTCCAGTCTGTCCCCCCGCTTCTGACTGCTGTCGTGGCTACTCCCATCTCCAAATTGCCCTGCTTTAGCGTGTGTTCATGACTGGTGGTGCACAGTGGAGGTTTCCTCTGGGAGCAAGCAGAAGAGCTGTCAGAACCTTCAGAGAACAAGAGTGGGCATATGCCCGAGCTGCTCTGTACCAGTACAGAAAACTGGGTTATCTGTCAGTTTTCAGACCCATCCTTGGAGAACGGGATACATTTGGGGGTGTCTAGCAGTGCTGGTTGTGTGTTTTCCATCTCCAGAACTTGCTTCTGAGCTCTTGGATAAAATCCGATGTGTCGAATGTCCTGTCTAGGGTTAAAGTCTTGGTGTGGCCAGTTCCCTTATTGCCTTTTCACGGATGATGCAGTTTCGCGAGGTTGGTTCTAGCTCAGTGCGGGTCGTCTCAACTCCCTGCCCATCATCCTTGGTCCGAAGTACTGCAGGGTCAGTTCCAGGACTAGGAGGTACACTCGTTGAGTGCTGGGGGGTGGGGTGACTAGTTTGAAACTTGGGGCTCCTCTGTTAATTGACCAAACAGTATATGGCAAAAAAACCAAAACAAAACCAAAAGCCCATTTTGGTAATGGGTTTGGAGCTCTGCAACACTGCTGTCCCTGAGTACTTCTACATTCCTCTTTCTTTTCCTTTTCTTTCTTTCTTTCTGTAAGATGATGTCCAATGCCCCCATTAGCTCAGAAATCCTGTGGCTTGCAACAAGCCCACTGTCTTTGGTTTTACGGGGCTTCTGAAGCCACTTTGGACCTTCTTGGCTCCCAGCCACTTGGGAGCCTGTTACTACTTCTCCGTGGCCTGGTCTTGAGTTCCAGGTATTGAGCTGGAAGTACATCAGCCAAGGACTTGGATTGCATCAGGAAGTATTTTGATTTGCTATATTTTCTGCTTGGCATCTGCTAATTTCCTTCGGGGACATCCCCTTCCTTAGGAAAAATAACTCCGAGGATGCTTGTCTGACCGATGAGCTAATAAGAAGGCACTCCAACCAGGCGCTTCCCTTCCAGGGGTTCTTGGCTTGTCAGTCACAGGTCACTGGGTGAGAAGGGGATCGCCCGGTGTCCAGTGTTCTGACATCCACTCCTCCTTGACGCCCCCTGCAGGCAGCAGTCCGCATGTTGGCTAGCTTGAGAATGATGATCTTGGGACAGAACCAGCTTTGAGTATAGCAGATGTTGACCACAAAGCGTTTCTAAGTTGTCAGCTATCACACCACCCATGTCTCCCAAGACGTGCCCTAAGTAGTGGCTTCTCTGAGCCCCCATCCTGAGCTCTCTTCCAGGTGTGTGTCTGGAAGTGCCAGGTGTGTGTCTGTGGTGCCATACCTTCTCTGAACTTAGGAATGAGAGCGTTCGACGAGGCAGGCTCTGCTGGGGTCCCAGAGCCGTGTTGGAATCTCAGCTGGAAGCTCTGAGGATCATCATGAGGACCCTCTTACAGCTCAGCTTGCCTGCTCTTTTCAGGAACCTGGTTTGTGTGAAGCAGGTGGTCTGCCAGAGGACTTCCTTCTCCCCAGTTTGCCCCCTACACAGGTAGACTTCATATGTATTCATCTTAAGTTTCATTTCGTTAGATTTGATTTATCTTGCAACCTATGAGGAACTTCTAATATCCAGCTTTTGTCATTGCTCAGGGTGACAAGCCCTCCCTCATGTGTATCAGTCATCTCTAGATATGAGTTGTTGACTCAGATGTACAGACAGGGCTGAGTCCACATGCCTGCAGGCTGGTGGCTCATTCATCTCGGTATAAATCTGCCTCCGTGCACCTGTTCATGTTCTTGGGAATAGCCCTGAACTCTTAAAGCCTGGGTCCAGGGAAGTTACACTCACTGGGACGGTCTTAGAAATTTAACAAAAAAGGGAATCAGTTAACCTGACTTATAGTGGTTTGCAGTGAACCTCTGGTTTATAGTGAACTGGTTTACAGGGAATCTCTGTCACTTTTTGGTGATCATCACTCTTTCTTGGGTATTTATCTATTTAATACTCCAGGCTAGGGGCGCCTGGGTGGCTCAGTCGGTTAAGCGTTTGCCTTCAGCTCAGGTTGTGATTCCAGGGTCCTGGGATTGAGCCCCACATCAGGCTCCTTGCTCAGTGGAGTCTGCTTCTCCCTCTCCCTCTGCTCCTCCCGTCCCCACTCATGCTCTTGCTCTCTGTCCCCCAAATAAATAAATAAAATCTTTTTAAAAAGAATACTCCAGGCTAGAATTTTGCTGGACATGAATGCCAAGCCTCTTGGCATATACTTATAGAATCTTCCTTTTGTGAATTATTTAGTTCCATATCTTTGAACATCATTCCTTTCTTTGAGCTTTCTGAAGGACTCCTGACAGTGATGAATCTGTGACACGTGTCTGTACTTTGGCTGTCTGTAGGTGTGATTCATCTGAGCCCAGAGCCCTGACTGACTTGAAGTGGTGTGGCCCTTCTAGCCGCACACCTGTCTTCCGCTCCAGCCGCTTCTTCCCAGAGTTACCTTTTCCAGCATGAAGACAGTTCCCTCAGTACAAGCAAGGAGCTGTTTCTCTTCTCTGCTCTCTGTAACGTGACACTGGCTTCTCCAAGCAGGCCTACACTGCTCTGCCTCCTCTTGTCACTCTGATCGTAGCTCTGTAAACAAACCAACAAGTGGAAACCTACCCTTGATGGTTATTCACATTTCTTACATGTTTTAATGCATCCCAGACATTAGCCTTTTGGACTTTCTTCTGACTGATGAATGCTACTTTCCTTTGTTCAGCCTCAACTCTGTTCCATCTTCCTGTGGCCCGGACAGGAAACTAGAGCATTCCAGGCTAGGAGTTCTTCGCAGCCGTTTAAAGGACTTCCCAGGGCCTCCCTGGCTGTGGTCCTCCCCGCCCTCTTTGGACCACAGGAGTTTTTCTCCAAGCTCAGATAACCCCTGCCTCCCTGTTTGCCTTTCCAAGACGTAGCTTCTCACCATCGTGTTCTCTCTAATTTTAAGTTGTGACTGGCTCTCTGGGCTGCCTGGTATGATCGTGCAGAGCTGAGCTAGTGACTCAGGACAGGAGTCAGCCATGTTGACCGCCCAGAACTGTTATTCCCACTCCGACTCCTCAGGAGACCAGCTCTTCAGAACTCCCACCCAGGGCAGGGCTGCGTCCACGGATGCCTCCGCCAGAGTTGGATTCTCAAGGAGCATCTGAGCCTCTCCCTGAGCCGAGGCAAAAGACCAAGGCCGCCCAGCCCCTGGGTCAGGGAGCCAAAGAAAGGGAATAGGCCAGGGATGGGCCAGCAGAGCGGACCGGCTGGCTGAGCTGGAAGCAGGACATCTGGGGAGGCTGGGAAATTTGCTTTCGATAACTCTGAGGGCTCTAATCTGGGGGGCCTTCCCACAGGGCGTTGCACTTTTTTGCAAGAGGAACTCGGGACTGGGAGAGTGCCCTCTGAGTCGCCATCCTATTTTGGGATGAGTAAGTCAAGGAGCAGCTCTTCTCCTGGTGCCTGAAAGTGCCTCATGTTCCCTCATTTTAGACCTGTTATTCCTGTAAAGAAAAGCCTCTTGACTCCTTTACAGATTCTAGATCATTAAGATTCAGGCTGGCTGGAAATTTATCTCTTTACTGTCTCTGGACAAGGATTTACTGAGAAAAATCTCAGTAAGTGATGTTGGTTTAGGGAAGGCTTTTTAGAGGACCCACTTTAGGAATGTGCATTTGCATACAAACAATGAACATGCTAATTGAAATGATTCTCACATAGTCATTTTAGCAGTGCAGGGACTGCTGCTTGGCAACACTTGGATAGTGGAAATGAGTGTACTTGGAAGTAATGAAGTATTGCTCCTTTCATCCACCTAGCCAACTAAGACACACTGAGCGTCTTCTACTTGTAAGGAGCCGGGCTTGACCCGAAGGCGCTGGGCGTGGAAGGGCAAGAGTACAGAGCCCGTTTGCCCTCTACGGGGACTGACCGTGGGGTTTCCTGGGGCATGAGACTGCCGGGAAATCCAGGGAGAACCCGGGCCGTTGGTGATCCTACCTAAGGACTCGAAAGATTAGTAGGAATGAACAAACCACCTGAAGTGTTCTCCCTGTTGATGAGACCACATTTGTTCACATTATTTTAGAAATGGTCTGTGTTCTGCCCTAAGGGTTTTCCCCTCTCCAGATGGAGTAGTCAGATTCCCTTTTGAAACCATATACTAACATTTAAAATCTTTCTGTCCTCTCCCAGGGCCCCTGCTGCGTGCAGGCCACTGGTCTCTGCCCGGCAGGGTGGGGCTGATTTAGCCTTGAGGGGCTGGGCCGGCCGCTCCAGCTCCTGATGGGACACTGCCACCGACTCCTTGCCTTTTTACAAAAAGCGTTTTAGGGCACAGGAAGGGCAGAATAAATATTTGTGGATCAAAGTGTATTAACTTAGCAGTTGGCTAAGTGTGCCCAGTCCGGAGTCACATGGACACAGTTTCACATTCTGTGTGCCGTGGGCTCGCTTCATGATCTTGGCGTGCTTGCAACTTCACCTCTGAGCCTCGTGTTCCTCAGTTGGGGACCGGGGATCAACACAAGTACCTCTGTCAGAGGACTGTTACAAGGAGGACTTGGACATGAGTCTCTGAGTCTTCCAAGGTGATGGGGGTAAGTCAGTAAGACAGCACTCCAGGCGGCTCCTGCCTGTGGTTTTGGCAAACTAAAGCCATTGTTTGGGTCTCGGCTTTCAGTTACAATTCCGATGTAATCTCAGGCCTATATGTAACCCTGTCTGCCCTCAGTTCCCCTTTTCTGATCTGTATTCACGTATATCTAAACACCATAGATGTGCGTATCTTGAAACAAATGTACGACCCTCTAGCACCTTGTGGCCGGCCTGGCGTGTTCCAGAGGTGTTTGCTAAATCCTAAAAACTGTAAAACTTACTTTACTTTGGTTATTCTAGACTTTCTGTGAGATTGGAGAGGGCAGACGTTATCCCTTGTCACCTGTCTCTTGTTCTATTCTGAGGGGCACAGATGAGAAGCCGATGGGTTACAGTGGTTTGCTGAAGGGAGCGTGGCTGGTAAATGTGGAGAGCAGGCCCAGAACCCACAGGGGCTGCAGTGAAAGGTGTCAGTGTACCTCCACACACGTCAAGGGCGCCTGGGTGAGCCCCAAAACATCAGGCATTCGCTGTAATAAATCTGGTGACAAGCAAATAGTGTATTTACTTCCTCTGTACCTACTGCTCTCTCCCGAATGGGCCGCCGTCCCCTGGCGTACTGCTGGCTGATGTCCTCTGTGAATTCGCCCGTTGACCTTGTGCCCTGCATCTGGGTCTCTGAAGCTTATCAAGGTTGCCCGTTTGAGCCCCATCCAGCCCCTAACGGCCTCCTAGCTGGCTGGACTCTGTTTGGAGACCAAAAGTTTCTACAGTGTTTATGTACCTCCTATCAGGGCCCCTTTGGGGAGCTGTCTGGTTTTGGGGGAAGCCCAGGTTAAATAGGAACACCCCCCACCCCCGCCTTTGCATTTGGTATTGAAACACTTCATTTCTTGTAAGAAATTTATTTATGGAAGGGGTGTGGAAGGAGTGTGGATATCGGTTTAAACACTTGTATTTGCCAGTCTCTCGTCGCTTAAGCAGCTGACCTTAGATTAAAATGTGTCCGTGTTTGTTCATTAACACGGACACTTTTTAAAAAATGCTGCAGCGTCAGGGGTTAAAATATAAAATCCTATATGTGCAACGAAAGGTGGTTTAGTACTTAAGTCCTATTTTTGAGCTCTGGAATTCAATTCCTTCCTGTTACCAGCTGAACCTGGGACTGATGTATTAGGTGAAAATAGAGTCCTGTCTTCAAACGTGAACAACAGGACAGTCTGTCCTCCCGATTTCGGCGTTTGAATCGGGTGTTGCAGGAAACTTGGCACCCTCTCTTGCTTTTCAAAATAATAAACAGAGATGATGTCGGCTCAGGTTTCATCTGATGGGGCTTAGATGCTGTTGCCTCATAAAGGCTGATTCATAGACAAATGGGAACTAATTATAGTAACTTAAAAATAATGTCCCGTTTAAATTTGGCGAGGCAGGATGCCTTGCATACTTTGTAGGACATGAGAGACTCCGTTTCTTTAGTGGCATGGAGGTGACATGCTCATTACTTTTTAGCCACACAGTGGCTGTGCTGGGTCACTACGCGCCCTCTATGACTGTGTTGGGGATCTCTCATGCTCTCTCGTGCACACCGTGCGCACAGACGTCAGAGCACCTCTTACTACCGTCTACACAGGGAATTCGTTCTTGCTGTTTATCCATTGCGTTTTTAAGAAGCAGGTGTCCAAGTGGAAGAAAGCGGATGGCATTTTTAATTTACTTTTTCGTTCTGAGCATTTCAGAATTGCCACTATGAAAAATTATTTAATGAAATGAATAGAGAATCATCACAGGGTGTTCTGGGCACTTCTCACCCTCCCTACTCAGAATTAAGTTGGAAGACAGTCCACCGTGATTTTCTTCAAGTAGTTTTTGTCTTTGAATTAGCTTTAAGTAAGTAGGTGAAACGTGACCATGTTCAGAATTCAAAAAATAGATATTTGTGATGGAAAGTAAATCTTTCATCTCTCTCTCTCTCTCTGCGAATTCCTGTACCTAGCGCTCTCTTCGGAAGCAGTGCTGGGCACCAGTTTCTTGTAAACTATGCTGAAGATGTTCTCAGCATCTGCAAAGCTGTATACTTGTCGGTTTTCTTCACACAGATGACTTCATACTATCCACAGTGTTTTGAACTTGGCTTTTCTATTTAGCCATAATCTTAGAAATCTTCCATCTCACATTCTGAGCCATCTCATGGTTGTTAACAGTTTCGTTGAGTAGATGCGTCAGAGCACAGAAAGAATAGCCTATGATAGGCTCTTTTCATCTTTTGCTACTAACACCATGGCATACTGATACTGTCGTCCAGCTGCCATGGGACGGGCGTTCCGTCTCGGTGGTTATCGGTGTGGACCCCAGAGCCTAGGGGCCTGGGCTTCAGTCTTAGTTTCTCCATTTACTTTTAAACTCTGGGGTCTTGGCCAGTTACTTCTGACTGGGCCTCCATTTCATCATTTCTAAGATAGTCTTTATCGTAGAGGCAGGTTGTGAGACCCAAACCTGGGTCTGTAGAAAGCTTGTGCACGGTGTCAGGCCCATCGACGGGTCTGTACCTGTTTACGAGTGGCGTCACTTTGTATGATGTATTAACATCTGAATTTGAAGATGAACTTTTCTCTGCGTGTTTCTGAATCACTACTAGTAACACACGGGTTTCGAGCGTGTGGGTTCTAGCTCCTAAATTTACTGAAATGCCATGTTCCTCCTCCCCTCCTCCCTTTCTTTGTTGCTTTTCTGTACATCCTGGAGGAGAAAAGGAAAGACTGGATTTCTGGCCACTCATGTGTCCGGAACCCTTCAAAGGCATCAAATGCATTGCCCATGATGATAATTTTTTTTTTTTAAGATTTATTTATTTATTTGACAGAGAGATCACAAGTAGGCAGAGAGGGAGGCAGAGAGAAAGCAGGCTCCCTGCTGAGCAGAGAGCCCAATGCGGGCCTCAGTCCCAGGACCCTGAGACCATGACCTGAGCCGAAGGCAGAGGCTCCAAACCACTGAGCCACCCAGGCGCCCGCCCATGGTGATAATTTTTAAACAAGTGGTTCAAAAATTTCCCCTATCCATAACTAGCTTAGAACTTTATGATCCTTAACTATGTTACATTTAGGCAAATACATGGGGGGGGGTGTGTGCGCACGGATGCGCATGCATGTATATGACTCAAATTTATTTAATGATTTCACCATATTTGAAATTAATCTTTGGAAAAGATGGGCGAGTGTATTTACCCTGATTTAGTTAACTTCAGTGGAAGGGACAGGGTCTCATGTCACCTGTGATGATGTAGATCTTCCATCACTGAAGACCACCACTTTTGGATTCAGACAGACCCAAACCGAAGTCTCCATGTTGGTGTTTGCTGGGTGTTTGACCTTAACTGTAAATGGAGACATCCAGCCACCTCACAGGACTTGGAGGATGATGAGAGAGGAGATAAAGGACCCAGCCGTGCATGGCACACAGCAGGTGCTCACGGACGTCCATTCTTTTACCCTGTCTGTCCTGCGTCCACTTCCTCCTGCCATCAGCACAGCCCCTTGGAAGTAACCCCTCCCACCTGAAGCCCAGTGTTCTTCATCTCCACTCTCCTCCCGACTTGGCCCACAGTTAACGAGCGTGCTTTTTCTGCTTCAGCTGGGAGGGCAGTTGATGTCTCAGTCACTTGCTTCTTACCTGTTGTTAGCCAGTTTTCAATGGACCAGCAAGCGAGTGAGAGTCAGGCTTGCCATTTCCCTAGCCTGCCGAGGTCATTACTGTTTCTTTGAAAGTGATAGCGAGTGACAGCATTCCAAGACTGCAGTTCGGGGCCACAGTGAGTTTACACTAACTCCTGTGTTTGCATTCTTGGCTATTCCTTTTGAGAAAATTTGCTATAGCCAACTTAGAAAAATTATTTTCCCAGATAATTCTTTTTGTTGGGGCAGGTGGATGTGGAGGGGAGGGGTCTTGAAAAGGTTGCACTTCATCAAAGCTCCATTAGAAAGCACTTGCAAGAGTGCCCGACTGTCTTACCCCCACTTCCCAAGAAAAGCATGAGTCAGCTGGCTTCTAAACTTAGTGACCAGCTTTGCTTGGCCCTTGGTTTAACGTCTGAAGGTGGGCTGGCTACTGGGGACCTGAGGAGGGAAGGTGAAGCTACAGCTGGAAAGGGAGCTGGAAGACCTTTGTGCGAACCTCTAACTCTCTCCTTTGGAGAGGAGCTACTCTATTTTGCATGAAGTGTTTTGCTGTGAATTTTTGAAATAGCACTCACACCCCTATTCAAACGTAAGAACCAGGGTGCTCTCCAAAGACAGGTACAGCCAGGTCCCTTCCATTCTGCAAACAAAATTTGGATAATAGGAACCATTGTTGCCGATGGAATGCTCTTCCCAGTTATATCCTCCCACCCCCCCGCTCAGGCTTTCATATCCTTTCACATCTAGCCAAGTCCCACTGTCTGGTTTTTGCAGTTTTTTGACTCTGAACTGTTTGGTTATTAGGTAAAGCCTTGTATGTTGAACTGTTAGTTATTAACCCTGTTTTCATGTAGATTCCTGTAGGTGTTTCCCTGTGTCCATGCCTTGGCTTCCCCACCATGCCTTGGCTTCCCCACTCCTTAGACAGGGGTGCTCCGCTCCCGTGCCACCGTAGGTGGGTGTAGGGCAGTGGTTCCCAAAGCATGCTTCCTTCCCGCAGCAGCAGTGCACCCTGCCCTTCCCCGGCCCCCAGGACTGTTGGAAAGGCCCAGCAGACCCGCTGAATGACAGTCTGGGGGCGGGGCTCAGCAGTCTACAGTGTCGCGAGCATTCCTGGCCATTCACCCTACGATGATGTTAGAGACCCTCTGCTGATAGTGAGAGGAACCAGGGTCTGAGAGGTCTAGGCCAGACACCACTTCTGCCATTTGCTAACTGACCTTAGGGAAGGGAATTTTTCTGTTTCTTCTCTCCCATTCCAGGGGTAGTTTGTAGAAATTTGTTCTGCAGGATGTTAATGGGTGCCCAAGATGGATGGATGGAGAAAGCATTCTGTGGGCAAATAAATGAACAGAATGCTGCTGCCTTAGCAAGTTTCAACAGGATTCCTTATGGCCAGACTTCTCAGATACCTAAATATGTCACTGAAGGTCACTGAGAGTCGCCTTGGAAACACATGGCAAATTTGTTAGATTCTAGAATATCTTTGCTTATGCCTGCCGGTTTTTCTGGCAATGGTATTTTGTGGAGCACGTTTTGGGAGATGCTAGCCCAGGTGATGTATGTGGTTTCTGTTAGCCTTGCAGTTTTTGTGTTGTTTTTTTTTTTTTTTTTGAAGATTTTATTTATGTTTTTGAGAGAGAGAAAGAGAGAGAGAGAGAGAGAGAGAGAGAGAGAGAAAGAAAGACAGCAAGAGAGCCCAGGCAGGGGGAGCAGCAGAGAGAGAGGAATAAGGAGGTACCCCACTTGCTGAGGAGAGAGCCCGACACTGGTCTCGATTGTAGGACCCTGGGATTGTGACTTGAGCCCAAGGTAGACGCTTCACAGACTGAGCCACCAGGATCCCCCAGCCTTGAGATTTGACAGCCCTGTAAACGAGTGTGAAACTCTGAAACTTCAAACAGAGGGTGAATCAGGCATGATGCCACGATTTATAATCTGGGTAAATCAGACTTACACAACAAGTCGAGCATTGGAACAAAACGGAAGTAACTAAACATTGAGAATAAAAGGTTACATATTTTTAAAGCAGCATGTTTTTCTTAGATAGAAAACTATACACTAGGGGAGAAGCAGGGAAGGCAAGTTAATGGAAATGTCACTTGCTAAGCATATTGGGAGTCCTGGCAGGAATCCTATGGCGCATTCAAATCAGGTAACTTAAGGAGATTTAAATAAAGGAACTATTTATAAAAAGTGTAGGCAGAATTTGGGAAAAGAAACAATGGCTGACGCAGGACTCACTCTTCTGTATATGCGAGATTTTTCACATATCCGGTTCAGTCCTCATAGTCCCCCCAAAGATAGGTTTTATTATTTCATGCTTTGCAGAAGGGGGAAGTGAAGTTCGAAGTGGCAAAGGAAGCTACCCTTCGATGCTAGCTGGGGAACGGAGGCACAGTCCTAATGGCTCTATCAGACTCGCAACCCGATGCTGTCTGATAAACCACATGTTTCTTTCTTTCCCTTTCCATTTTTCCCTTTCCCTTCCCCTTTCTTTATTTGACAGAGAGAAACACAGCTAGAGAGGGAACACAAGCAGGGGGGAGTGAGAAAGGGAGAAGCAGGCTTCCTGACGAGCAAGGAGCCCAATGCAGGGCTTGATCCTGGGACTCCAGGATTGTGCCCTGAGCCAAAGGCAGATGCTTAATGACTGAGACACCCAGGCGCCCCTCCCCACACGTTTCTTGAGAGGAACATCCTTTCTCCCCCCACTCCGTCTTACTCCGTGTGATGGGGCTGAAAATACTGCTGTCCCGAAGCTCATGTTGAGCCAGATGTGTTACTCTGAGCAGTCTGTAGACAGGAGAAGATAGTGCATTAGGCAGATATGTAAGTGAACAGAAGTGTGCAGCTTACATATATGGGGGAGAGAGCAAGGCAGGCAACAGGCAGTCCCATGTCCAGGTGGGTGGGGGCTGTGGAAATTGGTCATCCATCCTTTTGGGGGGATCAGTCTCTTTCTAGAAAACATTTTTGGACGCTGTGGGAGCCATCTGCAGGGTGTGAATGAGGCCACTTAGCTCACTGGGGCTGGGACGAGGTAGAGGGAAACTTTTAAGACATATGGCACATGTGGCTCGGGAAGGCTTGGCTGTGGGAGTAGCAAGTGAGAGTGCTCTGTTCCTCGGTGCCTCCATCAAATGGAGGTGGCGCTGGTGGTGGGAGGTGGGCAGGCCTGTGGGAGGAGGAAGAGGTCATGGTGGGACCCTCAGGTGCTTCTGGCTCCAGTTTTGATACCGGGGCCACACTGGCCCAGTGAAGTCTCCTTAGCCTAAGACCTTTGTTAGAGGATGGTCAAGGTTGAATTTTCTAAGGTCTTCTCTCAATTTTTACCTCCGTCAGCAAGTTTCGGATATGAATGCTTCATTCCTTTTATACCCTAAGAAAATTTGAAAGTCCTGTTTCTGAAGAGGTTACTTTCCCCATGTGATGTTAAGTTTGAATGGGCCTTTACTGCTCGATCAGAATATATCTTATGGTCAAGTTGTCTTTATTCCAGAAAACAAAAACGCCTCTCAAGTACTATGCACAAGTCTTGCCTTTGAAAACATCTGGTAAAAATAACAAGTCGCTTGGAAAACTGTGATTCTCAGATGCGACCCCTGCCTCTTTATTAGCAGGGAGTCACTGGAGTAAACCTTTATTTCCTGTTGCTTCCGCACAGCGGTCCTTCACGGAAATATTTTGCGTGTTTCCTTAGGCAGCAGGGAACCTCGAAGGGCAAACAGCGCGGAGGCTCCACCTCGGAACAGAGTGGCCGTCTCTGCCTGGTCGCACCCCAAGGGGCTGGGAGAGCCCGCCTAGGCCCCGGAGCCTTGAAGCTGTGCCAGGCGTCTGCCCCACACCGCTCAACACTCAGCAAGGCCTGACCCGCCACACCTCCAGCTCTTTTTACAACAGAGGTGTTTTAAAATAGTCTTAAATGTCAGATGTATTTTTTTTCCCCACAGCATTCCTCAGACATCTCATAAATTATTCTGCAGTGGAACTTTAATAGGGACGCTTGGAAGATGAAGAGTCCTTGTCAGTGGAGTTTTTGGTAATGTAGACAGCTGTTAACCCCAGGTCCTCCTGCTTTCTCCACCTCAGAACTCATTGAGGACAATCATGAACTAGAGAGAATTTCCCTGAAACCGTGCTTGAGGCTGCCTTCCATGACAGAGCTCTTAGGTTCCCTCATAATGTTATATGTTAACTTGAGTCCTGTGATGTTCCAGCATTTGACTCTTTCTGCCTCTCAGGGCATTTGATGTGGTTCATCCTGATAACAGTAAAGGAAGTTGAGGAGTTTGAGCTCGGTGTTTTCTGATTACACAGTAATATCGTGAGAAAAAAAAAATTTTTTTCCCCCCCAGAAGTCTATGTCACCCACCTTCCTCGCCATTTGCCGCTTAGGAAAACAGGCAGTTAAAGTTGCTGCTTGTGTAATCTGCAGTGCTGCTCCCTGTGTGTCTGCGGTCCCTTGGCTCTGCCCGGGGCATCTGTGAGGACCAGTCGCACCCCCACCTCCCGACCTCTTCTGTTCGGTGTATGTGCTTCTGGGGGCGAGCACGTGAGCCTTCCTTTTGCAGGTTTTTAGTCTTCTTTGTCTTATGGTTATATTTTACATAATGCAAACTGACTTGATTTATTCGGTGACTAGTTTCTGGAAACTAGAGTTTGGGGGAGAACTTAAATTATTGGTACAAAGAGAAGATTTGAAGTTGGAGCCGTCCTAATAGTCTTCAGTATGTGGTACAATGTGGAGTTTTGGTCACTGATGCCCGGAGCGATGCTCTCTAGACGCCTTTTGGTTCATAGAAAGATAAAGTAATAAGGACCGTAGGATGCTTCATTCATTTCATGGTATTTCTCATTCTCAACAACTGGATGTTGTAGTTAACAAGTGTCTTAGTCTTTTCAGGCTACTATAACAAAATACCACAGATTGGGTGTTTTAAAAACAACAGAAATTTGTTTCTCACAGTTTGGGAACGTTCCAGGTCAAGGCACGGTCGCAGTTGTGTTCTGGAGAGGGCCCTCTGTGTCGTGGACTTCTCGTCCTAGCACATGGCAGAAGGAATGAGGGATCACTCTGGGCCCTTTTTTATAAGGACACTAACCCTATTTATGAGGGCTCCACCCTTAAGACCTAATCACGTCCCAAAGACCCCACCTACTAGTACCCTCACCTTGGATATTAGGTTTTTAACATAAGAATTTTGGGGGGACATAGGCCTTTATTTAGACCAGGGCAGCAGTTTTCTCATCTGGAACATTCCGTTATTTCTTTGTAGATGGATGTGGAATGTTAGTATCTAGAAGAATTTTTCGTAGGGTATATTTCTTAGCGTCATTTGCCTTTTTATGCAAAGCAAATCAAAATATTTATTGCCCCTTTACTATATTCAAGGCACTGTGTGAAAATTCACAAAGAATATTTGTAGCAAAGAAAGAATGTTGTTCCCTTGAAATATGGTGTTAGCATGACGTTCTCCTTACCAGCTGGTCTATAGAAAAATGAGGCAACATCCTCTGGGGGAAACAGTGCTGAATCGGGAGTTAAAAGGCTTTGTTTTCTTCCCGTCCAGGTCACAAGCTCACTCCAACCCATGTGGGTAGGCCTTCCCTTTCCCACCTGGACTGCTTTCTCATCTATGCAGTGAAGGTGTCAGATTGGATTATCTCTAAGGTCCTTCATAACAAAATAAACCCAACACTGATTTTTATTGAATACTTCCCACTATGTAAGTTACTAAGATAGTTCTCGATAAGTATAAGAGAGTCTCTTAGTTCCCTGACTTTTTGAAGTTTCCTCAGAGGTAGATAAACAGAAACAAAACCCCCAAATATTTTATTGACCATCCTCCAAGAGTCAGTCACTGCAAAGAGTAGAGTAACGTGTAGAGTACTCAGCCACCCTTCGAAGAATTATTCCCAATTCACAGAAGAATGAATACTATGAGAGCCGATACAGCCGTGAGAGAAGGCGGCTGGCTTGGGCTGCAAGCGCCTGGGTCAGAGGCGTCATTTGTCAAGCACTGCCCCATGCCCAGCTTCGGGCCAGCTCCTTCCGAGTGGTGCACCCGTGTCACCCCAAACCAGACCCCCATGTGGGAGGAATGCTGTGATTCCTCCATTGTACAGATGTGGAAACCCATGTAACTTGCCCAGGATCACACAGTCTCTGATGTAGCTGATAATTCATATTGAACCTAAGTTCTTAATCCCCATGTCTCTGCGGGAAGGTGAGGGCACGGGTAGAGAAAGGTGACAGGCCGCTCTTACTGAAAGAAAGCATTGGTTTACCAAGGGTTAGTGACGGAAGGAGAGGGGGACATTCGTGACCACGGTCCACCTACACGGACCCATTTCCTTAGGTTCTGTCACCTAGATGACCTTCACTGCCTTGCCAGAGCCTGGGGAATGCTGCCTCTCTGTAAAGTCTGTGGCCCACACGTGGCCAAAACCACGCCTTCCAGCCTCCCCCCAGCACTAGTGCCAGAGCTAAAAAGAGCTGTGTGTGTTTACTGGAACTTGGAATATCTTTGCCACTTGAGTTGACAAGAGTCAAATCAGGGGAGTAAACAGCTGGACTCTAACAACCATGTGGAATCGGAGAATGACCCCCAATGGTGTAACTATAAAATTTTAAAAAATTTTCTTCAAATTTTCCAAAACCCATTTTACTTCAAACAAATATTTCTCTTTTAACATCTCCGTTTGTAGAACCAAACAATTCTAGTTTTGGAGTCTGCGGTGAACAGCTTATAGTCCTTCACTAGTTCTCAGTTCATTCCATGGACCGAAGGGGTTGCTTTTATTCACTCACAGGCCTCAGTCCAAACTCCTGTCCCCTGTCACTCTCTCAGCAGCCAGCCACGGACCGAGTCTGTGTCTAGGCATCACGTGGCTTTAACAAAACAAAAAACACCATTATCTGGCTTTTAAGCCCTCTGGAGGGCGATGGTGGCATGCTTGTCTGTAGCTGGTCCTGAGCACAGTGTGGGGGGCTGAGCCGACTGGAGGCTGGGGCTGTTCGTGCAATGGTTTGTCACCCTCATTCTCCTGATCACCGAGAAAAACAAATGCCATTTTCAAAATGAGCGGGGGAGTGGAGGGAAGGAAAGCTAGTATGCGATGGTCTTTATGAGCCTGGGATTTAAGGTCCCTTCGGGTCTGGTGTCATAGTTCCACAGCCTACTGGTCACATGACCCCAGGGAAGGCAATGAATCGTTGCTGCCTCTCCTCTTTTTTCTCTTTTCTCTCTCTTCTTTTTTCTTTTTTCCTTTTTCTTTGAGGGAAAGTGTATGTGGTCATGGGGTGGGGGGAGAAGCAGAGGGAGAGGGAAACTCAAGCAGACTCTGTGCTGAGTGTAGAGCCTGACGCCGGGCTTAGCCTCTTGACCCTGAAATCATGACCTGAGCCAAGCCAACAGTCGGAGCCTCAACTGACTGAGCCGCCCAGGCGTCCCCGTGGCCTCCTTTCTAAACTGGTAGCAGCAATACATACATAATGTTGTGTTATATGAGATACTGTATATAACATGCTAAGTATTGTGCCTGTGCTTAAGGGGGGGTGCTTTGAGTGATAAAAATAATTGTATTTCATTTATTGCTAGGGGGACAGATCGGATTTAGCTACCTTTTAAAAGAAATGGGAAGCAGACCTGAGTATATAGCTCCCCAGCTCCCCAAGTTAAAAAAGTTTACACGTTGCAGAGTGGCATAATCCTGAATACTTCGCCATTACCTGGATGAGAAACAGGTTCACCAGGGTGAACTTGTGAGTTGTATTTGTCGGAGCTTGGGCCTGCAGATGGAGAGGCGGTGTTAGGGTGGTCACCGAATGGATCTTTCTCTTTAACTTTCAAATGTTAAATTCTGTGCTTATTTTTCTTTTGTACTTTAAAAAATAACAAACCTGTTAGATGTAAAAAGAACTACACCCTTGAGACGCAAAGAGATTCTTCTAAAAAAGCATTTGATACTTAACCACTTTGGAATTTTTTTCAGTTTTAACTGCTTGTCTGGTTGCTGTCCACCAGAAACTGTTTGCTGTTGCTGAATAGTTGTTGGAACCGCTTAGTGGAAACACGTTAAGAAGTTAGGAGTTTGAATTGAGTAAAATGTCCCCCTTGTTATAATATGATAGGATAAAGTATTTAATGGACTTTTAGAAATCAGTGTCTGTTTAATTAAAGGAAAACGCTCTTTAGATGGTATGGACAGATGTATCAAAACGTATCTTTTTTTAAAGGATATAGCCATTTTTTGGGTTATGGTATGAAACAGTCCTGAATTTGGGATGCATTTGATTTCTTGGCTTTCTCCATTATTTGGTTCAGGAATACTTAAGCTAATAAATGAGTGTGCTCCTCGCAAGTGTGTCATTTGGAAGCCCTGTGCCAGACGGCCTGCAGATGGGGCAACAGGCGTGCCTGGCAGGCCCCGGAAGGTGGGATTGCATTTGCACATTGTCTTATGTGTGGCGAACATTTTGCAGGGAAAAAAAGGAAAAACTGTCTCCCTGCTTAAATGAAATTCTGACACAATCAATGCAAATTATCAATTATATTTAATTTGATGCAACAAATTCACCATCATTTCCAGCTTTGTGTTGAGTGTGATGCTAGAGCTCTGGGCATTTAATACTTGGTGCTGCAGTAACTTGGTCACAAGTTGGTGTTTCTCAAAAGTATGGCCTTGAGACCCCGTGCGCCGAACCGCAGGTTCTGGGGTCCCCTTGGAACTTCTCCTTCCGCAGCCGGGGGCAGACCCTGTCATCTGCATTTTTTTTTTTTTAAAGATTTTATTTATTTGACAGAGAGAAACACAGCCAGAGAGGGAACACAAGCAGGGGGAGTGAGAGAGGGAGAAGCAGGCTTCCCGCCGAGCAGGGAGCCCGATGTGGGGCTCGATCCCAGGTCTCCAGGATCATGACCTGAGCCGAAGGCAGTCACTTAACCAACTGAGCCACCCAGGCGCCCCTGTCATCTGCATTTTAAATGAGGCCTTCCTCCACGTGACCAACATATCGCAGTTTTTGTGACCCTCTGATACAGAGGGAACATTTTTGCAAAGGTTATTTCAGTCATGATCTGAGTTGACAAAATATTTGAATCCAGGGAATTCAAATTTATAATGAAAATAGAAGTACCAGTTAAAAATTTAGTTGAAGGGCGCACAAATAATTTTTAAACTCCTTTTCCGAATTCTCTGGTTCGTCAGAGTTGACTAAGAACAGCATTGCAAATAGTGCATTGCAAAAAGTTAAGGTAACTTTTTCAGTAACCGAAGAAAACTTGCGTTTGGGGAAATCATTGATGATTAAGTCATTTGTGAATTTATAAAAGAGGAAACTGCTCAGTTTGGAGGAAAAGGAACGAAGAGAAAGACATAGTGTTACCTCCTATTCAGTGTTAAAACTAATACTTAATTTAATAGATATGATTTATCTGGGGACAGAAGTAAAGCCCAGCAGCCCGTTCTCCACAGATAGACGACGATGGTTTCATGAAGTTCCTGCAGCCGCACAGCAGCATTTGTGGCGTTGAGAGTAGTGAAAATGAAGCCTGTGAGAGCTCAGACGGGTCTCGCCATATTCCACATTACAGATGCAGCTTTTAAGGAAAAAAATAACCAGGACATGAGAGGAAAAAAATCACTTTGTCTTAAAATTTCTTTGGCCTAGAAGTGATTTCATATGACATCTATATTTAAATATTTCTTCATGTCTTTGGTGTAGATTTCAGTGATAGAAGAATTGAATAAGATTTAAATAAAACTTTCCACCTCAGTGAAGAATGACATATATTTTTATCCATATAACTTTAATAATTCTTACAAAGAATTGATAATTTTTGTTGAAATATCGTTTGAGTTGGTCTGCTCCTCATCAGCTCTGTTTTACTGGTCTTTGGAGACCCCTGCCCGCTCCGCCTGTGTCTTCCTCCATCTGTTCTCTCTCCCTGATGACAATGGACCCAACACATTCTAAGAGAAACCACGCTTTGTTTCGAGCAGGAGCAGAGCAATACGCTAAGGATGATCTCCTTATCTTTCACAGAAGGCCTGAAATCTGCCTTCTAGCACTGTGATCCGTGAGCTCCCACAACCCAGGCATTCCGTCTATTTTCTTTGCTAGGAATTCCCAGAGCCATGGCTGGGTCGCCCTTTGCCTTTTCTGGCAGCTGGTTTCACTCTGAATTTAAGGAGGGTTTCCCCGTCTGGCCCCTCATTGGAAGGACTCGGCCGCTTGTCCATGTTCAGTGAGTAAATGCCCAACTGCTGGGCACTTCCAAGAACGGGCCCTTCCAGCTGGTTCTTGTCTGCTCAGCGTCTGGGGCACCTTCCTGTGCCCCCCTGCTCCTCCCTCCCTTCTCTTTGGACTTCGGTATAACCAGCAGTGAAGCAGGAGCCTCACAGAGAGTATTTTAAATCACACCTATATGTAAATTTTGGCATCACTGGGATGTTCTGTCCTTATTCAATACTGGTCAGACATGACAACCGAGCAAGGCCTGTTGGCAGACTTCGTGTAGTCCTCCTGGATTTCGTGCTCCCTAAGCCCTCCCCGCACCTGATTCTCTGCATTTATGTCTGCCAGTCCATTTTTAGAGCTGTGATGTTAGCAGGTGGGAA
Organism: Spilogale gracilis; assembly: GCA_004023965.1. Taxonomy (NCBI): domain Eukaryota; kingdom Metazoa; phylum Chordata; class Mammalia; order Carnivora; family Mephitidae; genus Spilogale; species Spilogale gracilis. The sequence continues at coordinate 192,253 of PITA01001338.1, forward strand.
TTTGAAATGCTTCATCACCATGCTGAGAGTTCAAGTATTTTTCATGTCTGTTTTTAAGAATTTTAGCTCACATTTTAGTCCCCCTCCCCCATAATCTAGTGTATTTACTTAGGCTTTACATTTTTGCAAAAGAAAAAACATATTTTTTCACTTTTATTATTAAACAGATAGGAAGAAAGTCTATAATTATGGGCTTCTGAAACTGGATTTTCTCCAGACATGTAATGTATTCACCAAACTCCGCCAATACTGCAGCTCCCTGGAAGAAGATTGGGAACCAACCCAAGAGTTCCAAAGTTACATTTCCATGCCAGATTTTTGTTGTATGCTTAAAGGACAGGGGAGATTTTTGTATGGGACCTTTATCTTTCCCCCATGTCTGCAGTCTTCTTAAAATGCCCTCTGTTAGAATCCTGGTGGTTTGACTTCCAGCTATGTACAACGTACTATAAATTAAAAATAGAAGAACTGCTATTCATTCCTCACATCTAGTGAACTTTTATTGAATGAATTAATGGGCTCAGAAGTATCAAAGGGCATTTGATTGTGGACTTGACTTCAATTAGTGATTTATTTTTTAAAAAGGAGAAAGTCATTTATTCCCCAACTTTGTACTTGTTCTGTAAGATTTTAGACTTCGATTTTAAAGACATTTGGACTTACTATAAACGTTATGAAACCTCAGATTTTAATTTTCTTTTTTTTTTTTTTTTGAGGAAAGAGCATGCCATGATGAAATTTTTAAAAAGTCAATTTAGAAACTTTAGTGTCCACATGGCTTACAAACTCCTATGATCATGGATGCTTATCTTCAGGGAACTTCTAGAAAGCACAGCAGGAACACAAGCATAGGAGCTGTAATATCTCTTGCTGACGTGCTTGGCCTTCCCTCCCTGCCCATCTGGGAAGAGCCTGGGGGTTCTTTCTGTCTCAGGGAGGATGTGTGTCTGGATTTGCTTTTTCATGTCAGTGGATTGGTTGGGACTTCATAACATTTGGAGGCTGTGGTCCTTTCCGACCCTGACATATTATGATGCTCTCAGAGTCTTTTGACCACGTGAAACCATCTAAAAGATCAACCACATTGCATTTCTTTTTCTTTTTCTTTTTTTTTTTTAAATTGAACTCCATTCCCGACCTTTCCGTAGACAGCCAAGGGCACTGCTGTTCTAGAACCTACAAGGCTCTGTGCTAATGTTGGGTGCTGGTGGAGCTGCCCCAAGTGTGGTGTGTTCTCTGTCCACGGCAGAAGGCCTTCGTTCCTGGCAGTGCCCCTGCCTCCTTCCAGCAGAACCCCAGTAAACGGTTGTTCTAGTAAAACAGTGACTAGCCAGAGCCTTTTATTAACCGGCATTTCCACCCACCTACTACTCTCCTTTTTGGAGTTACAACGAGACTAATGGAAAATAAACCAATTTGTCAACACCTGCTGGTTTGTTGAGTTCTGGCTGTGTGCAGGCCCCGTAAATCCTTGGAGCAGCAGGGAAGTTAGTGCTGTTTTTTTTGTTTTTTGTTTTTTTTTTTTTAAATTTTAAAGATTATTTATTTATTTATTTATTTGACACACAGAGAGATCACAGGTAGACAGAGAGGCAGGCAGAGAGAGAGGAGGAAGCAGGTTCGCTGCCGAGCAGAGAACCTGACATGGCCCTCGATCCCAGGACCCTGAGATCATGACCTGAGCCCAGGGCAGAGGCTTTAACCCACTGAGCCACCCAGGTGTCCAGTTAGTGCTGTTTTAATCGCTGTTTTACAGGTTGGGGAAACTGAGCTTCATAGTGGTAGGATTGCTGCCTTAACACCTGGAACTATTTGCTGATAGAGTTCAGTGTGAGCCATTTAATATTCTCTCAGTCAGGATCTCCCTGTTGTCCTCCCCTCCACCCTCAAAATCCCACATTAACTGTAGTTGAATACATAGTTCTCTTCTTCCAACATCTTTTGTCATATTTACACAAGCGGCGAATTATGAATAAAAGGTCATTTTGTGTTGAGAACTGTTCTCTTTAACATTAGTTTGAAACCGATCCCTGATTCTGTCATCTTTTATTCCATTTTAGCGGTGGTTAATTGTAGTGTGTCTAGTTAGGTTCTTTGAGTTATAAAGGGTTTTTGAGACTTTTTATTTTCTGAAAACTTTATGTCAGCTACCAAGGCACCTGGGCAAAAAATAAGATGGGCCGTGGGCAAAAGTGGCAGAGCGAGATTGAAGGAGTAAGCTCAGAAAGTCAGAGTGTCTCTGAGCAGCAGTTACAAATGTAGAAACCGTCAGCTGTGGTTGCTGTAGTCAACGCCTCCGTGGAGCTTCTCCCAGCCAAGTGGGCACACCAGGTTTGCCGGGGGCTGCTTTCCTGGACAGGGAGGGTATATGTGGTTGATGGAAATTGGAGGGGGAGCGCTATTTAAAAAAGATGTAGATGCCAGCGCCCCTGTCCTTTGGCCTGGCCTCAGCTCCCCTACTTTCCCTGCACCTGTGCCCTCACCCTGGAATCCTGCCTATGCCTCAGTCAGATGGAGCTCGAATTAGGACAGTTCTAAAGATCTCACTTTGGGTTCTGGGGCCTGACGGACGGAAGCACGGATTCTGTTGCCTGGCATTTGAGGCCAGTCTATGACCCGCGCGTCCTGTCTACCCAGTGTTATTTCTGTATGCTCTTCAGTAGAAATCCTTTCCATCAGCCAGGCTGGACTTTACTCTATCCTGTGTGCATTGCACACAATGTCCTGTGGACCAACATCACTGGTGTGGAACCCACCTTGGAAAGCCCAGCTCATGCACTTCCGTGGGAGAGACTTGTGACTCACAGAGGATGCGGAAGACAAGAAATTTGGTACAGGAGTCAGGTGATAGCCAGTGCCATCCATGAGAATGAACTGCTCTGTGGAAGAGGAGACCAGTCACGTGGTCTGTCTTTCCCTAGCTGCACAGTTCCTTCCAGAGAAATGAGCTGAGGGGAAAGTGGTTTGAGCCTCCCCGTCAGAGGCTAGTGGGGCTGAGGATGATCAGCGGGGAGCAGCTAACGTTTATTGAGCACTTCTAGTCCTGTGATGGGCACTTGTTGTGCTTGCTTTCATCGTTAATGCTCACTGTTAACACTCTGAGCCTGATGGCCGCTGCTATTCCCATTGTAGAGATGGGGAAACAGGCTTGCAAGGTTAACTGACGGAACTTCGATCAGGCCTCTAGTAAATGGCAGAGCAGCAACCGAAATTCAAGTTATTTTAGAGTTCCTCTACACATTTTTTTAAGGCATGTGTGTGGGTAATGGGGTGTTCATCGGTGTCATTGATTCCTAAAGGCTGCTAGAAAATGATTTGTGTCACCATTTTCAGTGTAGCCTCCCCCATGACGCTTGTTCTAGAGAAGTTAATAGAAGAACTGCAGGGTATTTTGCACATTCACAGAAGGGTGCTTTGGTCAGCGTGTCATGGTCTTTCCCAGGTAAGTCTCACAGTGTTCTAGCTGGTGTTCCTACAGCAGAGGGCGGTCCCTAGGGGCTCTTCCATGGAGTCTTCAGCAATTCACCGATTCAAGGCTCTTAGTCTTCTCTCTCCAAGTAGAATGTAAAGTCCCCGAGGGCAGGGGTCACCTCTTGTTTTGGTCGATCAGTTTGATTATTGCCACCGCTGGTTAAAAACGTTCCTTGTGAGCATCATCACTCTTTTTTCTGTCTGCGTATTCTCTGAACAGCCTTCATGTAGGAGGATCTTTCTTCAGGCAGGGACTGTGTGGTGCCTCTTTGAGGCCACGTTGTGGAACGGAAGGAGTCGGGACTTGGGAGCCCACGCCAGGATCTGCATTCCACTTTTTTTTTTTTTAAAGATTTTATTTATTTGACAGAGAGAAACACAACCAGAGAGGGAACACAAGCAGGGGGAGTGAGAGAGGGAGAAGCAGGCTTCCCGCCAAGCAGGGAGCCCAACATGGGACTCGATCCTGGCTCTCCGGGATCATGACCTGAGCCGAAGGCAGTCGATTAACCAACTGAGCCACCCAATGCCCATGCATTCCACTTTCTTATTGCTACTACAAGACTCGTTAACTTTCATGGAGGCTGAGTTTCCCCATTCGCCAAATGTCCTTCCTTGCCTAACTTTGCTTCAGAAGGCAGTGCCAGAGATGGACTTTTTGGTTCTTAGATGCTCCTTCAGTTTATATAGCTTAACGTTTTGTACAGATAAGTACTGTGAAAGCAGTAAACAAAGGGAGACAGGACTCGATCAGTACCTTCTTCCCTAGAATACTTTTCCTTTTGCAACACACTTTACAGTGTTTCGTACATATTTTTTAGACTTAATCTTAGAAACACCTTATGAAATTAGGTATTATCCATTTCCTTTTATAGGTGAGTCAGCTGAGGCTGAGAAACTAAGGGACTTCCCAATTTGCACAGTCCTGGCAGGGCTTAGATTCAAACCCCGTTTGCACCCTGGATTTTTGTTGTTTTCTTGCAGCCACTAACTACTTACAGCAACTGTTAGCAGGTGTATTTTTCTCCATGCATTTATTTTTAAACTATGTGTGTCTTTGTAGTCAAAGTGAGTCTCTTGGAGACAACATACGGTTGGCTCCCATTTTTGTAATCCACTCTGACAATCTGTCTTTTAATTGGTACATTTAGACCATTTACATTCAAAGTGATGATTGATATAATTGGATGTACATAGAACAACTGAATTCAGAAATGTGTGTGTATATGGATATATATACATGATTTCTATATAAAAATATAGATGCCTGTTTCCAAGTAGTCTGAGAGTTGTCATATTTAAAAAATACATGCTTTCACTGAATGTTTGCCATGTATGAGCTCGCTGCTATATTTTAGTGATTTTAGCTTAGTTTGAAGAAAACCCATTTTGGAAATTTGCATTGTATTCGCAAATGCTTAGATGCAGCCCTTGCACCTGATATATTGTAAAATTGCCTAAAATAAATACAAAATAAAATGATGAGAATAGAGAAAAGTAGCTTAAAAATAGTTCGTTGATTATTCAGTGATTAATGGAAGTCAGGATCTCCTATTCATTACTGGTGGGGACCAGTGATCTGATGAAGTCCTCAGGCCCGGAGGCTTGGCTTAAAGGATCACGGATACTGGGCCTTGTCTATGTGTGTTCTACTTCAGTAACTCAATACATGCCACTGAGAAGAGAGATTTTCCCAGAAAAGATACTGTTTTCTATGTTTTGTGTTGGCTCTTTGCTAAGTTAATGTACTTTCGATAAATTTCGAATTCCTTACAGAAAACAAGCAATTACTGAATAAGCCAATTTTATGAATTGAAGTATTTAAGTTATGCATTTGCAAAGGACCCAGAGTCTTCTTACTGAATGGAACTTCTGTTCCCTCATTCCTGAGCGTGGTATGGGCCTGTGCCGCAGATGTCCGTGTGATATACGACGTGGGGCAGAGCCTTACGAGTGTTGTGGCTGAAAAGCCAAGTTCACAGGGAACTGTGGCTTGTCTGTAAGAGTGGACAGCTCTCCTGGCATATCAAACCCACCCTTCTTTCCCATTTGCAGGCTCTAACAGACCCCTTTTCAGCTTTTTTAGGATTTTTTTGAGCCAGACATAGTAACGTCTTAGCCTCCTTTTTCTGTACTGTAGACTCTGGGCCAACCTTGACTCTGAGAATCCAGAATGTCCGGTGGCTCTGCTTTTCCCACAGGTAAGCCTTGTGTAGTGATGGCTGCATGAAAAAGGCTTCATCCGTATCCCGGACTGGGAGGTTAGGTATTCATGATGGAAACGAGCTAAGATGTTTTCCTTTTATCTCATGAATTTGGGAATCTGCCCTTGTTTGAATTCTTTAGGTTGTCTCAGTGGAGAGTTCCAAATGTGCGGGATGCTGCAATTAGACATCTTTGTTTGGGTTCTGTAGACACAGCCATATTTGGGAAACACAAATGGGCCAGTTTTTGTATTTAAGACTTGTCTTGGTTAACAATGCGTGTTTAAGAAACTTTGTGTGCCCAGAGTTGTACATATAAAGGGTTTGAGAAGGAGCTCAGGGCTCTGGAATGCCATGCAGTCGGGTCAGGGGCCGGGAATTGGCAGCAAGCAGGCTGGGGGAGCAGGGGGGTACCGTGTGTGTTGTCACCTGGCAGCCCCTGCTGACTATTTTAAGATGAAACGTCTTGGTGCAATTGCTTCTTCGGAAATCTGGCTGAACACTCTAGTCGTTTTATTGCCCCCCTTGTCCTCATAAGGAACTATGCTGGAGTAGTTTGGCTTCATTAAACAAAAACAATCACTGGCGATTGATGTTGGAATCCCGCATTGAGGGCATTTGCTATTAGTCCTGCGGAAGACTGCGTCATGTGGGGCTGTGTTCTACTGCACGAGTTTGTTGGTGATGGTGTTTTGTAGCTTGTCATCCTAATTTTCTCCTGAAAGTTCTAAATATTACACAGTTGCATTTCAAATGCTAGGTATGACTGAAAGAATGACTTTTCATTTAAAAAAGGAGTGCCTGGGTGGCTCAGTTGGTTGGGTGGCTACCTTTGGCTCGGGTCACGATCCTGTAGTCCCAGGATCGAGTCCCGCATTGGGTTCCCTGCTCCGTGGAGAGTGTGCTTCTCCCTCTGACCCCCGCCCCTCATGCACTCTCTCTCTGAAATAAATAAAGTCTTAAAAACAAAAAGAGAAACATAAGCAATCTGGAAAATAGAAATGAAATTTAGATGTTGCTTATAATTCCATGCTACCAAATCCTTACTAGAATCTTGAGCCTGTTTCCTTTCAAGTATATGGATATGTCTTTTTGTTTTAAAGATTTATTTATTTTAGAGACAGCGCGGGTGAGCACAGAGGTGGGGGCAGAGGGAGAGGGAGAGAGAAACTCTTCAGCAGAATCTCTGTACTGAGCTTGGAGCCTGACGTGGGGCTGGATCTCGCGACCCTGAGATCATGACCTGAACCGGAACCGAGAGTCAGACGCCTAACTGACTCTGCTGCCCAGGCACCTCTGGCTCTGCTTTGTAGTTTACGTAACTATAATCACAAGTGTCACTCAGACCTACACCCTGTTTTCCTCACTTCCTCTTATAAGAAATGTCTTCCCATGTTGTGTGGTCTACATAGCCGTTATTCTTATAACTGTTCTGCAGTCCACCCGGGGGTATGTGTGGCCATGCAGTTGGTCCCCTGTCACTGGAAGTGTCCAGAGAGTGCCCAGGTTTTCACTATTACTAATAAAATCATGAGAAACATCTCTGTGTAGCTTTGTTTTCAATTGGGGTTCTTTCTTTGGGCTAGATTCTCCAAAGCACAAAGGGATTGAGGTGTGTAGCTCTTGATGTGTTATGCTCAAAACAGAGGTAACAATTCATAGTGTCACTGGCCATGTAGGAAAATGTCAGTGCCTTTGCTTTTGTCCACATCAAGCTTTAGTGTTTTTAAATTTGGGGACTAATTAAAAGTGGAAAAAACCAGTCATTATTTGCATTTTTTTTTTTAAATGAGGTTAAGTGAACATTTTCTCATGAGTTTGTTTGCATTTTTCTTCTGGGGATTACTTCTTCCTGCCTTTTTAATTTTTTTTTCATGGCAGTAAGTATGAACATACTGTAAGATCAGGATATTAATCCTCTCTATTATATATGCTGCAAACCATGCATTTGAGTACATACATAATGTAACATGATTATAAGTTATCATCCAAATTCTCTTGTCTGAAGCTCAGATCATACTGCATTTATAAGACTTGAAACTATTTGGGTTTGTATTTTGTTTACTGGCAATTGGCAGAATCAACTTTGCATGTTTATTTAAAGTGTTTGTTTAAGTATAAGAGATAAAACATGATTGCAGGTGTGTTGGGAATTAGCTTTCCAGCTCTGGATCTGCTCCGTCTTGGCAAGGGTCTGGGATGAGAGTGTGATAACTTTAGTGGAAACTTGGACATTGGATTTCTGAATTCTGTGATTGGAAATTGGTCTTATTAAAACGAGTTCCTTATCAACATGACTTCTAGTGGGGATTAGAAACAAAACTAAACCCAAATAAAAACCTGTAACTTTTGTTGCGCCAGTGCATCTGGGGTCTGGGGTTGTTGTTAAAGGTTGGGGAGATGAGGGAAAGGTTATTAGTGGGAAGAAACCATGAGATGAAGGACTTGGAAAGGAACTCTTGCTCAGGGTGCAGCGGGAATGAGGGTCTGGTACTGTGTAGTTTAGGGCTCAACTGAACACAGCGGGGAAGCAAGATGGAAGACTCCCTGGGACTTTATCTTACATGGCCTGGTGGTGTATACAGGAATCTGGACCTCAGTTTTTAGACGAGTTTTTCCCCAAAGTGCAATGTCTTTTTTTTTTTTTTTAAAGGTTTTATTTATTTGACAGAGAGAAACACAGCCAGAGAGGGAACACAAGCAGGGGGGATGAGAGAGGGAGAAGCAGGCTTCCCGCCGAGCAGGGAGCCTGATGTGGGGCTTGATCCAGGGTCTCCAGGATCATGACATGAGCTGAAGGCAGTCGCTTAACCAACTGAGCCACCCAGGCGCCCCCCAAAGTGCAATGTCTTTTTTTTTTTTTTTTTTAATTTATTTTTTATTTTTTATTTATTTATTTATTTATTTTTTTTTTTTATTGTTACTAAATTTTTTTTTTCCAGTGTTTCAAGATTCATTCCCCATTCCCCACACCCAGTGTTCCCCGCTTTAGGTGTC